>JACEEZ010006319.1:727077-759577 GCA_016584305.1 Chionoecetes opilio | reverse complement strand
CGGCTTTAACCTTTCTGGAATAAGGGTTAGCACGTATCCATAAGAATATTGAAACTCGAGAGCTTCTGTTAGCACGCTGCGAGTCTGGAAATGGTGCTACGTCAATAGAAAACTGAGAAGAAGAGCAGACTTTTTAGAGAGAGAGAGAGAGAGAGAAAGAGAGAGAGAGAGAGAGAGAGAGAGAGAGAGAGAGAGAGAAGAGAGAGAGAGAGAGAGAGAGGAGAGAGAGAGACACGCATGAATAAATAGATAAATAAATAGATAAACGAAATAAATACTTGAATACACATATGGAGAAGAGAGAGAGGGGAGGAGAGAGAGAGAGAGAGAGAGAGAGAGAGAGAGAGAGAGAGAGAGAGAGAGAGAGAGAGAGAGAGAGAGAGAGAGAGAGAGAGAGAGAGAGAGAGAGAGAGAGACACGCATGAATAAATAGATAAATAAATAGATAAACGAAATAAATACTTGAATACACATATGGAGAGAGAGAGAGAGAGAGAGAGAGAGAGAGAGAGAGAGAGAGAGAGAGAGAGAGAGAGAGAGAGAGGAGAGAGAGAGAGGAGAGAGAGAGAGAGAGAGAGAGACACGCATGAATAAATAGATAAATAAATAGATAAACGAAATAAATACTTGAATACACATATGGAAAGAGAGAGAGAGAGAGAGAGAGAGAGAGAGAGAGAGAGAGAGAGAGAGAGAGAGAGAGAGAGAGAGAGAGAGAGAGAGAGAGAGAGAGAGAGAGAGAGAGAGAGACGTTGTTTATTTATATCAGTGTTTTTTTTGTTCTTCCCGCAGCTGCCTGAGTGATGGCGCCGCGAAGCATAGACGCCAAGCACTCCTGAAGATGACATAAAAACCCGATGGCATGAAGGCGCCCGGCAAGGCATCGCAGGTAAGGGTTTACGCCAAGGTCATAGCAACAACGATTTCTGTGTATAATGACAAAGTAGATTCCATGAAGGCAATTATGCGTGGACGTGTCATCGATATTCATGTCAATCAGCCTTCGTCAACCTGCAGGCATGGGATGATAAAAGAAAATGATGGATGCTAAAAAAATTGATGGAAAATAGATTCAGTTGCATGGTAGTACCGCCGCTTATATATAGTGTCCTACTTATAGTTTGAATAATTATTACCATTACTACTACCACTACTACTATACTTATTCTACTACTACTACGAACACTACTATTTCTACCACTACTACTACTATTTCTACCACTACTACTACTATTTCTACCACTACTACTACTACTATTTCTACCACTACTACTATTATTTCTACCACTTCTACTGCTATACCTTCGTCCTCACCACACAGCAATATATTTATAATTAGTGTGATAATGATAAAGCGCAAACTTATATATTTCATCCATCAGAGCTGTCCCCTATAACAAAGACTTTATAGAATCTTTATAGAATCTAAGAATCTTTATATTAATTCTACTTAATTTTACAAACTGTCTTAGGAATCGCATATCTATAGATATGCGGTTCCTTATAGACAGTTTGTAAAAATAAGTAGAATTACTATAAAGATTCTTAGATTCTATAAAGATTCTATTAAGTGTAAATGTCGCATGAAATTATAGACACACTTTTCAATAGAGTGTGTTTGCCATTTGTGATTCATATTTATCTGGCTTTATTTAATTGAGACGAAGCGTTTATCGAACTCAGCATCTCAAACTATATGTGAGTGAGTCGTTAATCTTTCACTTTACTATATTTTTTAAGGTACAGTTTAGTTAGCTTAATCGATATTTATGGATGACTGTTAGAGTTGCATGAAAAAACTAAGTTAATGTAGATGTAACTCTGAACACGAAGATCTTGCCGTTCATGTTCCGTATTAACCCCTTGAGGCCCAGAACATAATTTCCATGGTAACTTGGCTACCATAAGACTATTTTAATGAATGTAAACAATATTATATAGATATGACCTGTTTAATACCCTATTTAATTTAGTATATAAAGCTACTTTTCGTAATTTTCTGGCTTACAACAGATGATAATATATATAGCTAAGAAAAGATCTGGGCGTGAAGGGGTTAATAAAGGAAGGAACAGAAAAATTTAATATATTGACGTTATCAATATATATTACTTATTATCAATTAATAAGACACGTCATTGAAAGATCGATAATTGCATCCATATCGTACGAAAAATATAGAAAGAAAATCCTATCTATAGAGAATGGACTATAATGTCAAGCTACAATCCGTCACTACAACACTTAACAATAGAGAAAAAATCACACAGTCGTAATGTACACAATATTTAAGCATCAGCAATGGATCAGAGTTAAAGGTGTCACTTGTCACAACCCATTTTCATTTCAACACAAAGGAGTCACAACCCTTTTTTTTTTACGTTGGAGTATATAGCGCCTGTATATGCTATTTTTTTTTTTAACCCCTTGAGGACCAGAACGCATTTCTATTGTAATTTGACTACCATTAGACGATTTTAATAGATATAACCAAAAAAATTATAAATATGACCTGTTGAGTATCCTTGTCAACTAACTAATTTGGTATATTCAGTTACTTTTCGTAATTTTATGGCTCGAAAACATACGATTTTTTTTATATAGCCAAGGAAAGGTCTGTGCGTGAAGGGGTTAATATGATCTACGTAGTGGTTTCTGTATTCTATGAAATGCAATACACATAATTAAAGATCATATTCCAAACTTTATAGGTCACCAACACCACATAATGTAAGCCTCAGTGATAGCTTAGAGAGGTCATGAAGCCCTTAGTGCCACGTGTGCCACCAGGGTATAATAGGAATAGGAATAGGAATAGGGACTTAATAGAAACTTACCAGGCAGGTGAATGTGTTAATGGCCGTAGGGAGTAATGAACACCAGCCGTCAAGGTATAATGGAGCTTATCAAACCACTAATGATCATGATTGAATTGGCTTATAAAGGAAACAACATTTCTGCAGGTGTGTGTGTGTGTGTGTGTGCGTGTGTGTGTGTGTGTGTGAGAGAGAGAGAGAGAGAGAGAGAGAGAGAGAGAGAGAGAGAGAGAGAGAGAGAGAGAGAGAGAGAGAGAGAGAGAGAGAGAGAGAGAGAGAGAGAGAGAGAGAGAGAGAGAATAATGAAAGATAACCCACAGTATCTCTCCCAAGGTAGGAAAGTATAGGTAGGCAAATTGGAAGGAAACACATTTCTACAGGGGAAAGAGAGAGGGGGGGGGAGAGAGAGAGAGAGAGAGAGAGAGAGAGAGAGAGAGAGAGAGAGAGAGAGAGAGAGAGAGAGAGAGAGAGAGAGAATGAATGATGAAAGATAACCCACAGTATCTCTCCCGAGGGGTCGGAGTGGAGCAGCGGTGACCCAGATGGTGGGGTGGTGATCACTGCGACACAATAACAAGAAATTATTTAAGAACTCGATATCCGGCCGCGGTCACTCTGTCCCCAGTGATGTATTCTTGATTTGGGCTCATGTGTGTGTGTGTGTGTGTGTGTTGCTACATTATGTATGGATGGATGTTCGTCTCTGTATGTCTCTGCGGTAACGTGTCATTGAATAAATATGTATTCCTGTTTGTGATTATGTGGAGAATATTGTCATGTGAGGAGCCGCCATCAAGGAGACGCCTTTTGCGGCTCTGGCCAACAAGGGGAAGCTTCATAGCCTGGAAGAGAGACGGACGTGGCAAAGATTTATAGCACACACACACACACACACACACTGGTAGGTTGCATGACACTCTCCCTACAGCCTGTTGAGTGCCGGTTCAAATATCAGGCTCAATATGTAGATTAGATGTGCCGTCAGGATCCTCTCTAGCCTCAGCCAGCTTGCCCTTACCTCGCCTGACCCAAGACAAGACCCAGCAGACCCAGTAAGACCCATCACACACCCGTCTGCTGGGTCACCCGTAAATTAAGAAAGTAAGTGTCAATTAAGAAAGCTGATCAGGTAATTAAATTAATACGACAGATTTATGCACGATCCGGGCACTAATTACTTTTCATGATTTTCCTCGCAGCTTTAAGGCGTTCATGTATATACCGGCAACATTTGAGCGGCACCTTCCCGGCCGTCAGTTGTGCCTTGGTCATGACGGGGATAGGTACTGCTACATTGAATCATCGTGGTTTGAATTATGATTTAAAAATTATGATGATGATATTTAAACTAACAATAATAATAATAATTGAAATAATAATATTATTCATGGTGATATTATTATTATTATAAATAACGTAAATTTAAGTGATTGTAGTATTGCCTGTCACGATATTTATGATAATAGCATTGATTGAAATGATAAGATAAATGTTATTATAGTTATTGATTTTATTACCACTATACCAGAATACCTTCACCATCAGTGCTGCTGCTAATGTAAATACTCCTATAATGCCACAGATGTTGTTACTATAAACCGCTGTACTACTGCTGTTGTTACTCCTATGTGGTGTTGTCACATATTTCTGCTGTTACTCCTGCTAAAGGTGTTAAATAGAGTCTGACGACGATTCTCAATCTATCATTCATTCGTCATAATATTCAGCATTTATCCCTTCCGCATATTCGTGAGCAGCGACAGGATTTCCTTTTCCACTCCTGGCGTTCGGGATTGTGAGGCGCGACGGTGGGAGTGAGGCGGGAAGGGTCGGGGTGGATGTTGGGGTGGGAGGGGTGAGGGAGGCCTGGGTATGGGCGGGGGTGGCGTAGGGGAACAGCCTCCGTCATGATCATTATGTTGACGGCTGGCGACCATTACCTTAATATCGCCTTCATCTGGACGTATCAGGCGAGATAACAGACTGATCGACCTCAACCCTATAGTCGCCTCCGCCCGGGGCTGCCCAAAACCTCCTCCTCATGTATAGAGAGGGTGAGGAATCGCCGGTGTTGGGTGGACGTAACGGAGCGGTGTTGAGCACGACGAGGGAAGAGGTGTTGTGCATGCAGGGTTGACGAGAGTGTATTGGCAAGGGTAATGCAGGGAGCAACATGATAGAGGCGCCGCGGGTAGGGCAGCAGTGCACATGCAGAGCTACACCGTGGCCGCAGCCGTGAAGCTGTTACATCCCAGCTGCACGAGGACCTACCTTCTGCCCGACGACCTAGCTCTCCTCTCTCCTGCAGCGCCTCGGCACACTCACCACCACCACCACCACCTCAGACGCCGCCGCCGCCGTTACTTCAAATTTTCCCTCAGCGCGGGCCACAAGTCCTTCGTAAGACAGACGCATACAGGGTCGGGCAAGTCGTAGCGCTGACGTGCCTCAGTGGCCGCAGAAGGGGCGGACACACAGGCCACAAATGAAACCGCAGCCGCCACAGCGTCGACAAACCCTCTTATTCCTCCGGTGTTGACATCCGCGAAGTCCATCTCCCAATGGTGTCAGTGGAAGGGTGTGTCACTGTGCACGCTGAGTGGCTCCCCTAAACACAAGTTATGCTCCAGGAGTGGCCCGCGCCGTCATTTGCTGAGCTCGGCGCCGAGGGGACACACGAGAAGGCGCCGCAACACCCCGCACGAGTACCTGAAAACTTGCCACCTCCTGCAGCTTGCGACGGTGTTTTGGAAGGCAGGTGTTTGGCGCGGCCGAGGCAAGGGCCGCGCCGGGCATCCACCTGTACACATGGCTGCGGTGAAATGTGTGTTTTAAGGAATAAATCAGGAAGGAATAATGGAGGTTTTTCCGGATCGGCCCTTGTGGCGGCGGTGGGAGGTGTCGCCGCGGGTGTGGGGTGGGGGCGCGGCGCAGGCCCCGCCCACACCCTCCTCCCGCTGGCCCCTTGACGCGCCCACACACCACCTCCATAACTATTTTGTTCAGATTTTTTGGCTTCTCGTGTAGACACGTATTCTCAGCGAGTAGAGGGAAGTGTTCAGCTGGGTTTTTTCAATACCTGGCGGGTGAAGGAAACGGGTGACTGGCACGAAGGGCGCGGCAGCGTGAGGCGTAGTTTTCCCCTACACTGCGATCACCGCGCACAGAGCCGGCCCTTGCTCGCACCACAAGGCGGGACTTCTGACGCCCGTGGATTAATTCACTTCGTTGCCTCGAAATCCCCGTCACCACCAGCTTCTGAACTCTTCAAGGAGCACCTCTGCCGCCTCGACATGCCGAGTCCATGCCATGACAGTGTCGAGGGCGAGAAAGTGTACCTCCCTCACTGTCGATACTGAGGGGACACTAGCCGGGAGATTTTTTGCGGTCATGTGCGTGTGAATCTGATCACAATCGGCAAGCCCGAAGGTGTGACGTGGGACGCGGATGCCCCGCCTCCTGAGCTCTGCGATTGGCTGAGCGGGTGTTGACGGACCAATCAGTATTGTTGGCGGGTGTCGACCGCTGGTGTGGCGGTCATGACTTGGCGGTCGCCAGTGTAGGTGCGAACGCGCGTTCGGAAGGCTGAGGACCTGTACGTCCCAAGTGTCAGACACCACGCCTCTGCCTCCTGCACCTCCCGCCGCCCCTCACACCCACTGGGCTCCATCCCAAGTATATTCCGGCTCTGATAAGTGCAATTTGGAGGTTGTGAGGAGGCCTGTGTAGTGACGCGCGAGGAAATAGAGAAAAAAAAGCACTGGTGATATTTAGTTATAACGTGCAAGGAAGTTTTGGGTGGTGTGGTGCGAGTGTTGCGTGGAGGAGCGCCTTGGTGACGCACCAAGCATGTTGTCTGAGCGGTGCACGGCGTGAGGCGGCGAGGTGGAGGTGTAGTGTGTATCCCTGGCCACCTCAAGCACCTGCCTCATGCGCTTCGAAAACCTGCAGGAGCTCGGCCACCTTGTCAATTCGCCGCCGCTCAACTCCCCCTCTCCGCCTATCACCCCCCAGGGCCCGGCAGGCAGCATGGCATATCACCCGTTCCTCCTTCAGAGACCCACCGACTTCAGCGTCAATTCCCTCCTGACGCAGTCGCCGTCCTACCTGCCGACGCTGGGCTTGCAGTCAGCGGCGGCGGCGGCTGCAGCGGCGGGCTCTCCAAACCCATATAGTTTGTTGCCCAAATTCCCGGCCCACCTCGGCCACCCCTTCACCACCGCCGAGGACGTCCTAGCGCAGTCCCATGTGCGGCCCCTTCGCTCTCTCATGCCTGAGGAAGACGGTGTTGTGGACGACCCGAAGGTCACCCTCGAGTGCAAGGATTTATGGGAGAAGTTCCACAAGCTAGGCACCGAAATGGTTATCACCAAGTCTGGCAGGTAAGACATCGCCGGCCAGGCAGGCTTGCCTTCCCCGGCCTGGCAGTCTGCTTCACCTGGGATGCGGGTGTGATTTTGTTTCAAATTTTCTCAATCACTTCCTGGAGGTGCGACCTTCTGGTCACTCCAGACGTGACTGAGAATATTTTATATAATTTACCCTAGTTTCGTTTTTACCGTGGGTCTATGCCTTGCTTTCTCTATGTGTTTAAATGGTGTGGGAATTAACCTAAACTGACAAAAGTTTATAGACGCGCAGTGTTTTCATGTATTGGTTGAGCCGTTAAGGACAAGATGAGTGATAAGCCTAAGATAGCCGCCAGTGGTCACACAGCTCATTAGAAGAAAAAAATCTCCAGGTGTGAAAGGGATGTTATCTGAAGTGTGCGGCCACTTTGTGGCCTCCAAATTTGTAACTTTACATTTGTATCATTCCAGTTTGATTTGTATCATAACATTAACTGGAGACCCGCCTAAGTTTCTTCGTGAAATCCGTAAGCTGGATGGTTATGTGAATCATGTTCTAAAAAGAAATATTCGGTTTGCAGTAATTTATATATATTTTCTTGTGGTCGTCACAGTTTGCTTTATATTTTTCTTGCCATTCTGGAACCATGTATCGGGTGGGCAGTGAGTAGCGAAGAGTTAATATTTATACAGTACCTGATGACAGTGCACTACCATGTGTCCAGCCATACACGAGCCTTAATCATTAGTGTCTCTTAAATATCTGTTGCAACGGCGTTTACATTGCAATTAAGTAGTTAGAGGGTAGTTTGGGCAGGCCGGGAGATTGGCAGTTTGTTAGCTGACTGGTCTGGCCCATGTTTATTTATAAGAGTGGGCACGGCAGAGCACGGTCACCCGCCACTCAGGAGGGCGGCTGACATGCAACCAGAGAGCAGGCCGTCTTTAGAATACCCGGGAAAAGTTTAGGGAAAAAAATGTGAAAAATATGGATGATGGAAGCAGCCAGCCACGTGTGAGAGGCATGGTGAGCGGGAGTCTGAGCGGCGAGGCAGTGGGTGCATATATAGCAAGCGATGGAGCGATGAAAGCTATGCCCTGTGTGCATACATAGACACACACACACTCACTCATGCGGTTATCATATTTTCCTATACTGGTGTTGCAATAGTTAAGGTTTAAGCTATGCCTCCACAAGCATTCTTTACCTCGCTACCCACTGCTTGCAACAACACTCATTTAGAAGGGAAGCTGCATCCACCGTTTTTTTCATGTGATACCAAATAATGTATGGAGGTTTTGGCGTGTCGCGGTAACGGTGGCCGGGCCTTGACTACGGCGCAGCTGTGAGGCAGAACAGCAGTGAGGCTCCCGTCTAGGGGAACTAAGGCGCGTTGTGTTGTCCAGGATTTCACTTACACAGAATCCAACCCTCAGCACCTTACTTTTGGATCTACCACTTTAATTATTGTAATGTCCTGCCATCATTTTCATTGTGGTGGTGTGTGGTGGGCGGTGTAGCGAGGGCGGCGGTGGTGGGGCGGCGGCGCGGCTCCGACCACAGTTGGTCTACATGTGTCCCGGTAGCTAAGTGGGTATTTTATTTGTTTTTTATGCACACCCCTACATCAGTCTACCGTCGTTGTATTGTTGATGAATCATGTCTGTATGAGTAACGAGGTGAGTTAGCGAGCCAACCCGAGTAGTAGTGAGTCCAGATTCGCGGCTCTTCACGCTAAGGTATAGTGTGCTGTGCTTACCTCGGTTATAGAATAGTTGAAGGTCGCTGGAAGGGTCTTGTGTGGCATGATGAAAGGATGGGGGGGAGGATAACTAAGGGAGGAGAGAGGCCACCTCAACGTCTCCTCCTGCACGGACGCGAATCTCTTAACCAGAAACAGCCGTCAACACCAGCAACCCAACACCAGTTTATCTCAGTCCGCGGCACCCGTCCCCTGCTGCACACCATAAATTAAAATAAAGACACTACCCACTAAGGTCGCATCTTCTCTGCAACATCAGTGGTAGTCTTGTCGTCCTCAAACTTATGTCGAGGTGCAGAAGATCCTGGTGAGGCCTGGGACGTCTTCCACCGCTGCAGGCGAGCATTGCTTCCTCGCCGCAGAATGATGACCGATATCCTGTCCTCCATCCCTCTTCCTCCTGCACCGAGCAACTCTTCCTCATTTAATCCTACACACTTTTCTTTCCTCCTCATAGTGTTTTTCCCCTCATGTATATACGTATAAAATTACACGGTAGATACAAACGCTAGCTTCAAGTGTGAGTTTTATGCTGTCTTCACTTCATTTATATATTATTTGTCTATGATATATTAGCTTCACACATATTCAACAGATCTTTTCGGTGATGTGCTTTGCCTCTCCTTCCCTTCGTGCGGAGAGGTAAGCCATCAATCGTTACTCTCCTTCCCATCGGTAACAGGCAGCTTGGCGGGACAGGCGTTACGTCATGCTGTTGCGTTATTCCATCTGATCGGCGTTGATTACTGTTATCATGGTGATGTAAGTCTTTGTGTTAAAATAACCGTAATTTTCATCGTTTTGTCATGTTAGTGAAGGGGTGTTCCTTTCCTCCTGCCAGAAGATTGTGTGATGATGCAGACAATTTATACAAAATATTAATGAAGACATAAGAAGGGAAATTGGTCCTGATGAAAGGTGTTTGGTCTTCATAAGCAGGCTGTAAGACCACATCCATAGCTTCGCGTATAAGAGATCCCACTAAATATGTGTTAACAGATGGTAACACTTCTTGCAATACATGATAGAGAAGACCTACTGGAAAAGGATTCAGAACCGAAGTGTTCATCACACATGCATGCAGCGTTGCAAGGATACGCGTCCCTGCAGCCACCCCCGCACCCTGCCGCCATACCCTGCCGTTATACCCTGCCTTGCCCTGTCGCTACCCTGCTCTGCCCTCGCCCTCTGCCGCTTAACTCACGCCACGATGCTGAGATACTGAAAAATATATATGAATAATTTTCATAATATAATATTGTACAGAGCCTTGAGATGGGGATGGTGCCATGCCTCAAGGTTCTTCTGGCGGAGGTTTTGGCGGTAACTTCGTGAGGCAGCTGCAGTAGTAAGGCTCCTCCGCCATGCCGCCAGGGGCCCGCTTGCCAGGCCTTCCCGCTGCCATGGGAGTGTCGCCTAGCTAGCTTTATGCCGCTCACAGATCAGTGCATAGTTTCGAATATTTATAAAAAACCTACGGCATGCAATTTACAGTATAGAGGAGTCTTAATGTAGTCTTTTATATTTCCTTGTGTTGATGTAGGGGTTACCTATATTTCTAATAAGTTTCATACCAGCGCATTTTTTTTTAGCCTCTCAATTTTTTTTCTAAGACTCACTAGTTCTTCCACGTGATAAGCCTGGCAAGGTTACTCATGCCGCTGTCACCGCTATTGCTGCTGCTTCCGCTATTACCGTTTTATTATTTAGTGTATCGATAAAATGTTCAGATGTAAATGCTTACATACATAGGCTACATGCATGCATATGTCTGTTTTATATATATATATATATATATATATACATATATATATATATATATATATATATATATATATATATATATATATATATATATATATATATATATATATAAAATACACACACATATGTATATATGTGTATGTTTATTATATATATATATATATATAATTATATATATATATATATATATATATATATATATATATAATAATATATACACACACATATGTATGTATATGTATATATGTGTATGTTATTATGTATATATATATATATATATTTATAGTATATATATATATATATATATATATATATATATATATATATATATATATATATATATATATATATATATATATATATATATATATATATATACACACACACACATATGTATGCATATGTATATATGTGTGTGTGTTATTATGTAATGAAATATCACTACAATAATTGTTCTTTAAACGCCAAAATTTGCAAGTCCAAGAATGAAGGTAACATTTTTTTTCCAAAAGCATAAGTTATGTTCTACCAATATATATTAGCTTGCTTATAGTTAAGACATTTTTGGGAGTCTTTCACGATGGGTGGATTTGTATACTATTCTTGTTCATCCAAGCATTCTGATGAAGCTCACATGCACTTGGTTGATGTGTTAGTGTTCATGTAGTGTTGAAAAGTATATAGTGATGGTGTCTGGAGTTCCTGAGGGCTTAGGTGAGCTGCGGTGATGCCTGCAGTATATGGGTGTCCTACAGGAGACTGGTCGTGCAGGGCTTAACGGCGGCACACTGCCGCTGATCACAATACGCTGGGCCGGTATGCTGCGCCACCGCGGACCTCCCAGACCTCTTGCTCTTATTTTCTGACCGAAAACTAATTTTTACATTGATTTCTGAGTACTAGGATGTGTTAGCGACCTCCATAGGGTCCTGTAATCAAGGAATCTTTGCCGTCGGTCGAAAGAGTGACGGGAAATAAAGGGAAATGTGGTGACAGAGTCGTGGTTGTCGGGCGTCGGCGGCGAGCGGCGGCGGTGTGGTGGTGGTGGCGGAGGTGAGGTGGTGGCGAGGGACGTCTGCCGCCTGCCGCCCTGCGCCCTCATGGGTTGCAAACTCGCGCCAGACGCTGTGCAACATCTCGCCTCATCTGATTCTCACTGTCGTCTCTTGAGGCAGTTTGCTGTTTACGCTCCCTGAAATATTACCCGTTAAGGCACAGATGCGCTGCTGACGGATGGCGGACTCTGATGCAACTTACTCGCCACCACTCTTCCCAAGATTTTCAGTCTGCATTCTTGCATATACATGCATACATGTGTGTATGTGTAATATATATATATATATATATATATATATATATATATATATATATATATATATATATAATATATATATATATATATATATATGTATACATACATATATACGTACAATCCGTAGAATTGTCAGTGTGGTTTGTGCCTGACAGTATTCAGGAAGTCACGGTGGCGCAGAGTCTGTGTTGTACCCGGCGGGGCGTCGTGCAGGGCAGCAGCGTGTGCGTGTGACCTGGGCTTCTAACAGGCAGTCCCGCGTTATGCATTCTAAATCTTTATACAGTCTTGGGTTGTGGATAACTGGGGATAACTGCTCTCCCCGCACACCAGTCTTTGGCAGAGGATAACTGCTCTCCCCGCACACCACTGTTTCACCACCGCCATAGCATCACAGGCTGACATTTATTATTAATGGAGGAAATGAAGGGTTCTGCGGTTTACTTGTTTTGTATTCTCGGCTGTCTCTTCCCAAACGTCCAGATGGAAGCTTTTGATGGACTGGCATTAAGGGTGTAGTGAGGCGAGCCGCGTGCACGAGGTGGAATACTTGCTTGGATTGTTTCACGGTGCTTTGCAGAATGCCTAAGTGTCATACGACTTAAGTAAGAGTATTCCTCCCTAAGACTTTTATCTGCATCGTAAAGATAAGAGGGTATGCACATTACATAGTGTTCCATGTACTAAAACTAACTAAATACCTTGCACCGACTAAAACTTAACTTATACCAACTAAATTGAATCTGTATGAGGTGCTCTGAATGCAGGACTTGGGGAGGCGGCGAGGTACTGATTCACTTTGAGCTGGAGGAAGGTGAGAATATTAGCCCGCGTCAGCGTCGAGTGGGCGGAAGAGTGACTAAGGGCGGGAGGGTGAAAGCAGAGGGTTGGCTTACTCGGTGTGGTTTATTGGGGGGCGAAGAGGATAGTGTTACCCTGTTTCCCTCTCTCTCTCTCTCTCTCTCTCTCTCTCTCTCTCTCTCTCTCTCTCTCTCTCTCCACACACACACAAACACTATATGCACATGTACGCACACACAAAGGCACACCCGTCTATGCACTTTAGGCCCCGAGTGCACATTTCAGGCTGTCCTCATCCAGGCTTTGCTTAGCGTGACGCGGCCCTGCTTGTAACTAACGTGTGAACGATGAACACGGTAAATATAAGTGTTCAAATTCGAGCCAATCATTCTGTTGGTGAGCACTGAACACGCAATGACCCTTTTGCCCCAGGAATCTGTAATCATTTTTTGTCTGAACAGTGGAACAATATACAACATAAATGGATCGAACTTCATGTTACGACGCTAAATCGACGCACATCTGTATGCATAAATGTATATTGATGTCAGCGTCAATAGTTAGAGTTGTGTAAAGGTAGTAATAATGTTATATCACATACCATTTGCTTCAGCGGTGGAAGAAATAAATAACACGAACTGTGACTTGTTGATTTAGCCGCGCTGTCAGAGATAACTCAGTAATGAGGGTGTGCGCTGAGGAAACCCCAGGTCTGGGGTTTCTGATCTGTGTCCCGGCGGTAAGTCAGCGATAGAGGCGAGGCCAAGCTCTAATGACTGACGCACAAGGTGGATTAAAAGTCAATGGGAAGCGGTAATGACGTCATAATGATTTCACAATGACGGGAAGCGGCGATAAACAACGCTAAATTACTAATAACGAGACAGCTCATATTAATGGCCGAGGAGGAATCGTAGCGAGCGAATTCACCACATGACCTCCAGATGTATATAACACCTCCTTCTCCCCCCCTCCCTCGGGCTGCCCCCCCCCCCTCTCCCGGCGCTCGTCCTTGCTGGCGCCGGCTTGGTGCCATGACGCTTCCCTATGCTGGTGTGGTCAGGACGCAAGAAACAGGTGGACTGTTACTAATGATATTAATGGTAACAATTGTATTAATTAATCACATGATTCTTAAATCGTTATTATTATTATTATTGTTTTTTAATAGTACCTTTCAAGAAGCTCCCACAGCCTGTATCGGTATTTTGAAGAAGCTTTAGGAGCATCATCGTTCAGCTTAGAAATGTCGGACATGTCTTCGGGGCTCGTTTGACTCGCCAGCAATAGTAATAATAATAATAATAATAATAATAATAATTTTGTTCTCAACCGAAGGCATACATGAAAAAACCCCATAATATATACATACATAAGGAAATGGACTTAAGTACTAAAGAAAAGTATAGATAGTATAATAGTGGTGCTCGGCCGTTCTTCAGCTCCCCTGCAAGGAACAGCGTGGAGTGTGTGTTCCGCAGGGCGAGGAGCCGCGACCCTCTTGCCTTGCAGACTTGGGATGAAATGCTGTTCTTGCACTGGAACATAACGCACTCTTGTTATCATTACAATTGAACAAGACAGTTAGTGTTGTAGGTGTGCATTATCATATCAGGCGTAAATGTTTCCTTTTGTGACGTGTGTTACATAGGATGTTTGGGGCCATTGAGGATTATGCAGCACATTTTCAGCATATTCAGTTTACTACTAACAAATGATAGGAAATTTCGTCACTGATATCTGCACTTTGTGAAAATGATTTGGGATGAATTTTCATTCCAATAGAGGGTTACATAGACAAAAATAGTAAATATATTAGTATTATCAGTAGTTGTAACAACAGTAGGAGTCCTTTGAAAGAGCAGCCATTGAAAAGTATCAGGAGATAACACTAGGAACACATTCGAAAAGTTTAATACATTTTCCAGTCACGATCTTATATTTTCTCGACATCAGACTAAATGTTGTGGCGCCAAGAACACCCAAGCCACGATTGTCTTCATGAGATTCTGCGAGAGACAGGTTAAGACATGGAAATTATTACAACTAGAATATTGCAATTAGAATAGAGGCTATAATACATAACATTTATGATGATCTTTTTCTTGTGCCGTCTTTTGAGATTTTGAAATTTATCGATTATTTAATTATTTGCTACAATTGTCCGATCTTCCATTCATATTTGCATTGAAAATCTGCCGTTTGCATGGTGATGGTCCGTGGCTGCCAGACTTCCGGGGTTAGGAGGAAATGGGGCACGTATCCATAATGATATATATATATACACACACACACACACACACACACACACACACACACACACACACACACACACACACACACACACACACACACACACACACACATAATAAAGTAAATGAATTGATAGATATAATAATGATAATAAGTACATAAAAAGTGGAGTGTAATGTATACCTTCACATTAAGAGCTTGTAATGACGCTCGTAATGGCATGCACACAGGCGCAGCACGCGGCAGGCAGCGGGGAGCCACTAGTGTACCTCTAGAGTACTCCATGTATTTACTCTATCTATCTTATTTTACTATTATCATGTTTTACTATCTTATTTTACTCTATGTATTTACTCTATCTATCTTCTTTTACTATTATTATATTTTACAATCTTATTTTACTCTATTTATTTACACTTTATTTTACTCTATTTTATTTTATTTTCTATTTTATTTTTACCTCTTTATTTATTACCTCTATGTTTTATCCTCTCATATCTTGCCTCTTTTCTGCTACATAGGTTCCCGCTGCCACACATGTATTGGTGACTATAGCGGCGCCAACAACTGTATCAGTATAGTGCACCTGCTCGCGTCTCACACCCTGATTGATACGTGTTCCATCGGGGTGACGGTACGCGCCGCTCCTTCTCCTGCCCTCTAATATCTACTATAGTGCCCGTATCATTTGTTAATTGGAATCGGCCATTGATGTTATCTATTAATACGGCAGCGGCGTGAGAGAAGCCCGTGTGCTAATTAATGGCCGTGGGATGGGCCTGTGTGTGTGTGTGTGTGTATGTATGTATGTATGTGTATATATCCATCCGTGTGTGTGTATGTGCATATATCCAGACGACGTCCCTCCCCCTGCGCGTGAGGGACGTCGTCTGATTGTTGATAAAGCACGGTACGGGTTGTCTGTCCAGCCCAATATTTGTGTCGTGTTTCGCGCACAAGCAAGACTGCCTCCCATTCCTCGAAATAATTGTGGCCTCGCTGATGACTTAATTTTTTTTTACGTTGAAGCCTTGACTGCTTTCCCTCCCTGAGTTCATAACGCCTGATAAGTGTGTCTATAGGGACACCACGAGCCGCCCTAGGTATACAGGGTCTCAAGGTGCTGCTTCAATCCTAGACTGAGCCACTCTTCAAATATCTATTATTTTGTCTTTTCCCGCTCAGAGATTATGAAGTGATAAGAATTGGCTGCATCCAACTCTCACATATAGCATACATACATAAATAGCATACATACATACATAGCATACAACTCTCACATAGCATCTCAATTTAATACCTAACACTATATACGTTTCTTAATGTGTTTGTGAGATTAATTTCGGACGTAAGGGAACCATTTTGTTCATAGGCACGAATGTAAAAAAAATTAAAAAAAAAACCCAGAAACTTGGCCAAATATTATACATAGAAACTGAAGGAATAAGATATCAAGAAAAAAATCAGCAATGGATCTGAATTATTTATATTTCTATAGATGATTCAGTCAGCTTCATCATCAGCAGCAACGATCATGACAGAACTAGAACTCATTACAAGAACTACCACGTGTAC
The DNA here is from genome assembly GCA_016584305.1 of Chionoecetes opilio. NCBI lineage: Eukaryota > Metazoa > Arthropoda > Malacostraca > Decapoda > Majidae > Chionoecetes > Chionoecetes opilio. The sequence goes on along the minus strand of JACEEZ010006319.1, from coordinate 742,944 downwards.
TATATAGGTCTCACGGGCTCTTGTAGCTTCCTTATTTTCTTGTGTTCTTATGTTCTTATATGACATCAGCAGGAGTAGAAGTCTTTGAAGTAGAGCGCGGGCTAGGCAGTTTTCGCGAGGTGGGCAACTCTTCTGCGGCATCGGGGGGGGGGGGGGGTAGTGAGGAGGTGGGGGGCAGACGAGGGCAAGGCATCCATCAGGAGTGAAGTGCGAGGCTCAGCTCCTTCTGTTTGTCTTGCCCTCCGCCTCTCCCTCCCGGGACACCTGTTAGCCGGCGCGCGAGACAAATAGTCCCAAGGGATACACTGCTGTTTGCATCACCTGGCGGCAGAGAGAGAGAGAGAGAGAGAGAGAAAGAGAGAGAGAGAGAGAGAGAGAGAGAGAGAGAGACGGACAGGCAGAAAGAGAGAAACAAAATCGGGCAGATGGGTAGACAGGCAGTGTGTGTGTGTGTGTGGATGTACCTATAGTGTGTGTGTGTATGTATGTGTGCCTAATAATATAATTGATCATACTATATATCATTGCTACTGCTGTTACTACTACTGCATACAATGAGGATAGTAAAGATGATACTAATGCAATTTATTATGGTAACGTATACATATAATTGTTTATTTAACTATTATTGTTTTTAAATGATGTTGATAATGATAATAAGGATGATAGTAAAAATTTTACTAATACTAATAATGGTAATGAAATAAATGCAAATATTATTGTTCATATAGTATTTATTGTTACTGTCATTATAGTCATATAATAATGATGGTTTACTGGGCACTTGCGTCCTACCTCGAAATAGTTACACCTTTGTTATAACAGAGAGAGAGGGAGAGAAAAAGAAAAGAGAAAAGAGAGAGAGAGAGAGAGAGGGATGTGTATATGTGTAGGGAGAGGTGGTGGACATAGGGGAGGGGAGGGGAAAAGGGAAAAGAAGGGGAGAAGGGGGCCGAAAAGAGCACTAGTGAGGGTGATAAGGCAGGGTGGGCGTGGCGTCGAGGGCGGGACGCGAGGGTGCCAAACCGAGGGTGCCAAACACTGCCACTCTCCTCCCTACTCGTTCTCTCACTCTCTTTCTCTCACACTCTCACTCTTTTTTTTTCTCTCTTTCTATCTCTCTCTCTCTCTATCTCCTTCCTCCTCTCTCTCTCTTTCTGGCACGCCCCCTTCTTGAGTGCCACGGTTGCCAGGTCGTGTTTTGTTGGTGCCTCTCTTTCCGTTCCTACATTACCGGTCTCTAGACGCCGCTTCGGGACTATTGAAGGGGAGGGAAGGGAGAGGGATTGAAGGGGAGGGAAGGGAGAGGGATTGAAGGGGAGGGAAGGCAGGGAAGGGGAGGGTGGTGAAGGTTGTGGAACGCCTATTGTAACTTACGACTTGTTTGTTTTCGTTTGCATAGTTGAAAAATTTCCTTCTCTCTCTCTCTCTCTCTCTCTCTCTCTCTCTCTCTCTCTCTCTCTCTCTCCTCTCTCTCTCTCTCTCTCTCTCTCTCTCTCTCTCTCTCTCTTCTTATAGTAATTTCCAAATCACGTTTACAGAACAAATTGCAAATGTGTTTTTTTTACTCGCTTTCTTGATTCATGAATTTATGCATCCGTTCTAATATTCCTCCTTCACGGCTGCGACGGAATAATGAGGTTAATAATAGCGCTCAACCACCGCCCTGGCGTTCCTCAAATGAACCTTTCCCTCCTCCTGTGAATCACCATATACGTTGTTTCAAAGCCGAGAGAGAGATCCTTTGGCCCTTTAGCTTTGCGTTGTTTTATATCGTTTTAGCCTTGCGTTGTTTTATATCGTTTTAGCCTTGCGTTGTTTTATATCGTTTTAGCCTTGCGTTGTTTTATATCGTTTTAGCCTTGCGTTGTTTTATATCGTTTTAGCCTTGCGTTGTTTTATATCGTTTTAGCCTTGCGTTGTTTTATATCGTACCGGCGCATTCCGTGGCTTTATTCTGCAATTCATTCTATTTATTCACTTTTTTCTATTGCTGTCATCAGACGATTTTTTTATATATGAAAGGTAAAGATTTGGGCGTGAAGGGGTTAACATTAGGGCCAAGGGTGGAGCTATTGTCTATAACTCTGTATCACCACAACAGTATTGGCAGCTCTTTTAACCCCTTGAGGCCCAGAACGTAATTTCCATTGTAATTTGGGTATACCATCATACGATTTTAATGAATATGAGCAATGTTTTATAGATATGACCTGGTTAGTAAGTATCCTTGTCCACTAGCTAATTTGGTATATTAGGTTATTTTTCGTAATTTTATGGCTAACAACAGACGATTTTTTATATTTCAAAGGTAACATCTGGGCGTGCAGGGGTTAGCATTAGAGAAAAGGGGTTATGAGGGCGTTGTATTATAGTTTATTCTATAAATGTACGAGTAGTGTATTCAAAAGTTCCGTAAGGTATAAATAATATAGAGCAAAAGTCTATATGTTTCGTTTTGACTTGAACTTTTTTCGTTTTGACCTTTGACTTTGACTTTGTTTTTTACTTTCGTTTCGTTTTGATTATATATGTTTAGTTCCTTCCATCGTCGCCAGGACCTGTATAAGAAGGATGTCTATAGGTAGGATTCTGAAGGATTAATTTATTTAGTACACTCAGAAATGGGGGGTATATTAAGGGTAGAATTGTTACATCGCACCATCACTACCCTTTTTAAACCCTATGTCCAGGCTGGAGGGTAGATGCTGCCGATTATACCCTTCCTCTACCCTTTATCTACCCTTTTTAGACGAGAGGGTTGGAAAAGGGTATATTTGCGTCGTTCCGAAAGGGTATATTTGTAAGGGTAGAAAAAGGGTAGCAGTATTTCATCACTACAAACACCCTTTTTCTACCCTTTTCCTACCCTTCTTTTCTAAGAGTGTATGTTTGCTGTTTTATGTGTGACTTCATTGTTCTATCACTTGTGCTGCTGCTGAAGTGCAAAAAGGCGAGTTATATACTTTTATGATGCAAAATGTCAACGTACTTTTTGTTCATGTGCACGAAATCTCGCCCTTCACGTGCTCTAATAGAGATGCCGTGCGTGTTCACGTGTTAAAAGCTACTTTGCGGTAATGATGGAATTTTTTTAGAGATGTTTTTACCCAAGTTTTTCGGTTTTTTCCCCGCTAAACAAACATGACACCTACGAAGACAGAAAATCGAGAATAAAACAATTCTATCACATCATTGGCAAAAATATACAAATGGCAAGATCGCCTCTGCCTCCCTTCACGTCCAGATCTTTCTTTTGCTATAAAAAGTTGTGTGTTGTTGAGCCATATAATTACGAAAACGAATTGAATATACCAAAGCAGTTAGTGTACAAGGATACTAAACAGGTCATATCTACAGAATATTGCTTATATTTACTAAAAATCGTCTAATGGTATCCAAATTACAATGGAAATTACGTTCTGGGTCTCAAGGGTTAAACTGTAGAGGTACAAAGTTTCCCTAAGGAGGTTCCCAGCCCTTTGTCCTACAGCCTTGTGGTCGTATAGTAATAGAGAGATACTTGTCATGAATATATTTTTGTTATGTAGAAAATAACACAAACGAGGATACTGATGAAGGCAACAACAGCTACTACTATGATCAGTATAATAAATATAACGATGATAATAATGACAATGGTAATATTATTTGCGATGAAGTTATGATTTCGCACATAGTTAACGTGCCAATCGAGTGACTTAAAGATAAAATAGAAAGTTCAAATGTGTTGTATAAAGCTAAAAGTATAAAAGGCAAATCATGCGATACAAATTGATTTATAAAACAATATGTATAAAGCATGGCCTTGCACATCCATAATAATTTTTTTTTATTTCCACTCATTTGGGCATCTTCTTTCCTAAATTTATCTTCTGTCTTAAATTTTGTTCTTACATCTTTTTTTCCCTATAAATTTCGGCATTATAGGAACGTATACACACACACACACCCTTTGAATATTTGTTCCTTTTTTTCTCAATGTCTTTACACACACAGTTCTTTTTTTCTCTTATGAGCATACACACACACTCTTTGTATTTTGTTCCTTTTTTTCCTCAATGTCTTTATTTCTCTCTTCTTTTTTACTCTCTAAGCCAGACTCATGCCGCGGCCTCCCACATGCTTGCCCCAACCCAGCACGCAGGGGCAACCTCGGCCACTGCGCTAGTCTCTTATACACTGCACGTATTAGGAGCCTGTAGCCTCAAATATCACTTTTATTCCTACTATATTCTCACAATGACAAGGATACTAACCAGGTCATGTCTATAAAACATTGCTCATATTAATTAAAATCGTATGATGCATGGTATACCTAAATTTCAATGGAAATTACGTTCTGGGCCTCATGGGGTTAAAAGAGCTGCCAATAATGTTATACTAAATGTAATAGTGATGGTAGTAGTAACAACAGTAGTAGTGGTAGTAGTAGTAGCAGAAGTCGTAATGATGATAATAATGAATATGATAATAACAACAACAATGAATAGAAAATTCCTTCTAATTATATCACTATCATTTGCTTTGAATATTTAAATTTTCCTGTCATTTTTTGTTTCTTTCTATGACTACCACTATCACTATTATTAACAATGACCACTGTTATTATTATTAGCAGTAGTAGCAGCATATATTTCATCATCATTATCTTTCTATGACTACCACTATCACTATTATTAACAATGACCACTATTATTATCATTAACAGTAGTAGCAGTATATATTTCATTATCATTATCTTTCTATGACTACCACTATCACTATTATTAACAATGACCACTATTATTATTATTAACAGTAGTAGCAGTATATATTTCATTAATCATTAATATTGTCATTATTATCATCAGGTATTATTACTTTTTTATCATTATAATTATTAGCACTATTTTCAATGTCATACTTTTTTATACTTTTTTTATATCAATATTCTGATGCTTATACGGTTCCGGTATACTACTACTACTACTACTGCTACTGCTTCTGCTACTGCTATAGTATTACTACTACTACTATAATATTATATACTACTACTGCTGCTGCTGCTACTACTACTACTACTACTACTACTACTACTACTACTACTACTACTACTACTACTACTACTACTATTACTACTACTACTACTACTACTATTACTGCTGCTGCTGCTGCTGCTACTACTACTAATACTAATACTTGTTTATTATCATTATTGTTATTGTTATTACTTATTTATTATTGTTATTTTTATGTAATCTATTGGTACATACTACTACTAATTACTACTACTACTACTACTACTACTACTACTACTACTACTACTACTACTACTACTACTACTACTACTACTACTACTACTACTACTACTATCACCACCTCTGCCTCCACTACCACAACTATCACTGCTGCCTTTCATAAATTAATATGCAGTGAGTGATATTCCAATATTTTTTACCTGATCTCCGCGCCGCGTCTAAAGTCCTGCCAGCCAAGCGTTAGCGTAATGGCGTCAACTTGAGGAAGGGCGCGTCGTGTGTCCATCAACGACCCATCTCTCGGCCGTGGACATGCGTGCGGAACATTGATACGTGATGGAAGGAATGAGTGACAGGGCGGATGATATAAACTTGACGCGACCACCAGTGACCGGCAGGCGAGAGGCGTAGCTAAAAAAAAAAAAAAAAACATTTATTCTTTTTAACTGCGACACTCAACACTAAAGGTGATTGCATATATAATGTGAATGCCAAAGGTTGTAATGCCGTTATTGATAATGATGATAAGAATAATGGTGGTTTTAGAATTATTATCATCAAATTGTGTCTATAACTTGCACCAGCTGAGAGTAAATTGTGTATAGCTTCCACCAGCTGAGAGTAAATTGTGTCTATAACTTGCACCAGCTGAGAGTAAATTAAATTGTGTCTATAACTTGCACCAGCTGAGAGTAAATTGTGTCTATAACTTGCACCAGCTGAGAGGGTTTGTTTGACCTTCAGCTTACGCCCTGCCCTCATGGTGTTAGGAGGGACATAGGTTGACTTTGAAATTAGGATTGTGTTTCACTGTGCACGAGGAAAGAAAGAGGGAGGGAGAGGGAGATACTTTTAGAGAGAGAGAGAGAGAGAGAGAGAGAGAGTTGGTGTAGGGGTGGGGGGGTGAGATAGGTCTGCCCCTCCGCCGTCGACCTATCGTGAGGGTCTCTAATTACGACCTCAGCGAGACGAAGCGGCTACTTTACACAGGGTAGCCTTTCAAAGGGCGCCCGCCGCTGGTAGGCCCGCTGGCTAGCCGCAGGGGCACGGGGAGGAGGCGAGTGCGAGTGGAAGAATAGGGGAGAGGAGGGTGAGAATGGAAGGAAAGGGTGTGATGAATAGGGTAATAGGGAAGGAGAGGGGAAGGGATGAGTGAGACGTTTCTATTATTGTTAAAAAAAAGTTCATGGATGAACTCTTGGTCCCCTCTCAGCGCCTTTCACTGCGTCACTCCCTATCGGAAAATATCTGGACAATGCATGCCTTATAATATACTCCTGGCTTGTGTCTGTGAAAATATATATATATATATATATATATATATATATATATATATATATATATATATATATATATATAAAATATATATATATATATATATATATATATATATATATATATATATATATATATATATATATATATATATTATATATATATATATATATTATATTTTTTTTTTTTACGTTGGACCCTATAGTGTCTGTAGGCTACTATTATTTTTTCCTTTTTTGCTTAGATGGTTGGCCCTGCTCATTCTTGAGGGCTTAGATGGTTGGCCCTCGTCCATGGTGGCACAGGCTGAATTTTTATAGTGACATCTGTGTTGATAGGTGAAGGTCCGTTTTCTGTGATGGTCTACCCGCAGTTAGGCTCATGCTGCCACCTGGTGCTCCCTCCGCCGCACTTGTAGTCGCAGTCGGAATGACAGGTATACTGCATGCGGGTTTCTTCAGCCACTCGACGATAGATTTTACAGTTGCTCCTTGGTGGGACTTGAAATCGGGACCTTGTGCTCACCTCCCAGGGTCTTGTCGACCGCGTTAAAGATGGTCGAAATAGTTGCCCCCGGCAGGATTCGAACTCGGAACATCGAGCTCACCACTCCAAGACAAGACGCTAACCACTCGGCCACAGCCTCCCCGAAATATTTATATATATATATATATATATATATATATATATATATATATATATATATATATATATATATATATATATATATATACACACATGACTTTTACTCCAGAACACCTGAAAAGTGTCATTATTCAAAGTCCTTTACGTGGTGAGTGGAAAAATATTATATATGTTAATTAGCATGCACGCAAAGATGCATAACTATTAATGTGTTAGTACAATGCACGGTGTACATACATTTTCATTTTATAGCGAATTTAAAAAGTACGGAGAAAGTTGCGGTAATATACTCCCATAAATCAATAACAAAACCCTATATCGTTTCTCATAGTATTACATGAAGTATCGGAATGAAGGTAGTTATGCACACTGTTCCCTCGCCTCCCCGCTGCGCCTCACACTCCCGGTCTTGGCGTTGTTATTATCAGCTGCCGCACCTCGGAGGCGTCACTTTACGGCGGTATTATGTAAATGCTGTGCAGGAGACGAGTGCGGGCGTTGGCAGTAAGTGTGCAGGGTGGTGTGCCCTTAATTAGCCGCAATCGTGGCATTTTGCATTCGTAAAATAAAGCTTGTGCATTTACCAACCCCATCTGCGCGAACACACACACACACACACACACACACACACACACACACACACACACACACACACACACACACACACACACACACGCACACACGCGCGCGCGCGCGCACACTCAAATTGTTAAGATTTACATTGGCTGGGTTGCAACTAGGAAAATGAGAATGCTTGCGCTAATACAGCATCGGGAAGGAAGTGTAGGAGTCAGTTAGGCAGTTAATGGATGGGGGAGTGCGCAAAGTGGGCAGTGGGTTTAATGGCGTGACTGTATGTTAATGAGGTGGCTGATCACTTCCGCTGTCAGTCGTCATCCTGCCTTTTAACAACCACTTCTTCGTCACCACCGTCAGCAGTATAGCGCATAATAACGTAAGAACATAAGAAAATAAGGAAGCTACAAGAGGCCGTGAGACATACATGAGGTAGTTCCTGTTACTTAACATTACCTACATCCATCTTTCATCCCCATCCATGAAATTATCTAGCCTCCTTTTAAAGCTCCCTATTGACTCCTTACTAACTATATACCTGACGGCTGAGTCCATTCCAATCATTTACCACCCTATTTGTGAACCAGCATTTTTTTTTGCGCAGTATTGCAAGCACCTCAGCACCGCCTCAGCACCGCCTCAGCACCGCCTTTCGGTCTACGTATAGGGTGAGTGAACATGAGGAGCGTGACCAACGGAAAACATAACCTGATCAAAATTGAGGGTAATGTAACAAAGTATGAAATTACACGCGTATCAAGCAAGAGTCTCAGCGCAGGACGAGGTGATAACACGAAGCTAAGGACGAGTAGGAGATAACGCGAGGCAGATTTCCAGTTAATCCGACGAAAAAAATTACAGTACTACCCGGTAACAAAGCAGACAAATTGTGAAGATAAAACAACTCATGGGAAGAATATAACGAAGAGTGAATATGTAACCACTAGAAATATAATGATTCAAAAGCAGGGAGACTGAGGCTTTTTGCAAAAAATATCATGCTTACTGATGAAGAGGTAACTATCAGGGAGATGGGCGCACACACACACACGCGCACACAGACACACACACACACACACACACACACACACACACACACACACACACACACACACACACACACACACGCACTTAAAGGATGCACTCAAATGCAGGAAAAACGTATCTAGATTTGGACATGAACAAATTTTACGACGAAATTTAGATAAGACAAAAAAAATTACATGACGTGGAAAAGATAAAATATACAAATACGTATAGGAATATCTCTCTCTCTCTCTCTCTCTCTCTCTCTCTCTCTCTCTCTCTCTCTCTCTCTCTCTCTCTCTCTCTCTCTCTCTCTCTCTCTCTCTCTCTCTCTCTCTCTCTCTCTCTCTCTCTCTCTCTCTCTCTCTCTCTCTCTCTCTCTCTCTCTCTCTCTCTTCCCAGCCCAGTATTTCTAACACAACCAAGGCCTTCTGTCTATCCCCTCCGTCCCCCGTCCCTTCAGCCGCCGCCGATGTGTATCTGCCGCAGATATCCCACCGGTGTGAACCCCTGGGCCGCGCCTCCCCAGTAACGAACCCCAATTGTGTTACCGGTGATTAGCGGCCTAACAGTCATCGCTGCTTCAATTACCTGGATGATGGTGAGGCAGGAAATAGGAGTTAAAGGGGTGGAAAAAGGGGAAAAGCTTGAATATTAATAGTTGTAGTATTATAGTAGGAGTAGTAAAGTATCATTCTACTTTATCTAGAGCTATTGAGAGAGAGAGAGAGAGAGAGAGAGAGGAGAGAGAGAGAGAGAGAGAGAGAGAGAGAGAGAGAGAGAGAGAGAGAGAGAGAGAGAGAGAGAGAGAGAGAGAGAGAGAGAGAGCTGTGACATGGAACATAAAAGGTGCGATGGTCGCCACATTTCCCCCAAGTTACAGACAGACAACGATCTCCGTATAATCCCCACCATACACACCTCGCAAAGGGAGGGAGGGGGTAGGCAGGGGAGGGGACAGGGATAATGGAGGTCCTAAGGGAGGCAGGGAGGCAGGGGAGACGCCGATAGGGGGACTAATGGCGCCGGTATAGAGAAAAGGGTGAAGGGAAGGATTGGTAGCATTGGAAAGGGGTGATGGAGGGGAAATAGCCAAGGGAGAGGTTTATGCTGAAGAGGAAAAGGGAGATTAGTGAAGGGAAGGGGAAAGGGAGACTACGATAGCGTTATATATGTTGGAAAAATCTTAGTAACAAGCAATGAATTAAAAAGGGATATGAATATGTATATAGGAATGGGACATTAGTATTTAACTGAGGTATTGCTGCGTGAGGAGGAAGGAAAGGAGAAGGTGGGGTGAAGGGTGTTAGGGAGGGAGGAGGGGTGTTATGGAGGGAAGGGGGGGTCAAGGGTGTTATGGAGGGAAGGGGGGATGAGGGGTGTTAGGGCGGGAAGGGGGGGTGAGGGGGGTTACGAGGATATAGAGGGAGTGTGACACAAAGGGATTTATCTGAATTTGAGGTTTTGGCTTGAGTAGAGAGAGAGAGAGAGAGAGAGAGAGAGAGAGAGAGAGAGAGAGAGAGAGAGAGAGAGAGAGAGACGAAGAGGAGGGAAGTCCGGGGTTCTACGGAAATTGCGGCAGAATGGTGAATGAAATTTGAATGCATCGCTCGAGCCGTCTTTGTCAAACTCCATTACGGACTTGGCAACTGTTGGGCGGGACTCACGGCACACAAAGAAAATAAGAGAAAATTGGGCGGAAAAAAAGGGTGCAGAACAAGAACGAAAGAAAAATTATTATCAGACATACTGAAATTATCCGTCCAAGAAAATGAAAAAGAAAATGATATGAGGAAATCATGTTCTTTTGTTTACATTTCGATAGGAGGACAGACTTAGATATTGTGAAGATACTGTAATGTTGGTGATTTGCTCTCTCTCTCTCTCTCTCTCTCTCTCTCTCTCTCTCTCTCTCTCTCCTCTCCTCTCTCTCTCTCTCTCTCTCTCTCTCTCTCTCTCTCTCTCTCTCTCTCTCTCTCTCTCTCTCTCTCTCTCTCTCTCTCTCTCTCTCTCTCTCTCTCTCTCCTCTCTCTCTCTCTCTCTCTCCTTCTACCCCCTCCTCACCCTCACTCTTCGCACTTTCGTCTCCCTCCGTAATCTCTCCTCCTCGCCTGGCCCTCCCTCTCCTCCTTGCTGCTTTGCCTCTACACAAACGCCGCTGTGTTTGCTCGAGAATCGCGGATGTGAGCCACTGACACTTTCCATGGGACGTGTTTGCTCTAAGGCACGCTATCCCATAAGCCTTTCTCTCTCTCTCTCTCTCTCTCTCTCTCTCTCTCTCTCTCTCTCTCTCTCTCTGAAACAAACACACATTCACTTCACAAATATAATACGTGAAAGAATCTCATTGCAATATTTTCAACCCTTTTGTGAGCCTGGAAACAATCTCCTTTAATACCAGAGAACTAAGTGGCAGCGTTGTAAATTTCATAGCAGTAATTACAGTAAAACTATCGCAAAAAAGAGAAAACGACCATTTGAGCGTGGCGTCGCCTTGCCCAGCCTGCCTTGAGTCCCTTGTTTGTGTTCCTCTTGCCCAAGATGTCGCAGGTAGTGGCTGGTCGCAGGTAATTAAAACAATTAGTGAGCGAGTATCCGTGAGACTGTGATCCTGCCAGCCACGTGTATCACAGGCTCACCCCTTGGTTAGCCTCACCCTCAAATTGACCCTTAGTTCCTCCGGGGTTAAGGGCGTAAGGGCGTAAGGGCGTGATGTGGGTACGTCTTCCGGCAGTCAGCTGATATGTAAATATGGGAGGTAATGGCGGGCCGGCCGGAAGGAGACGCCGTATAGCTCCAAACTCTGGCCGGAAATTTCTTACTGTTTCAGAAGGAAGAGAGGGAATGGCGAGGCAGGGCAGGGATGGAAGGAGGGAGGGGAGGCATGCGTGCAGCGAGAGGATGTAGAGTAAGGGAAGAATAGAGGAGGAAGAGGAAGGTAGATAAGGACGAAGAGGTAGAGTGTATATAGACGAAGAAGAATGTAGGACGTAAGGCAAGGAAAGAGGAGGAAGAGGAAGGCAGATAAGGACGAAGAGGTAGAGGATATAGGGACGAAGAAGAATGTAGGATGTAAGGCAAGGAAAGAGGAGGAAGGGGAAGGCAGATAAGGACGAAGAGGTAGAGGATATAGGGACGAAGAAGAATGTAGGACGTAAGGCAAGGAAAGAGGAGGAAGGGGAAGGCAGATAAGGACGAAGAGGTAGAGTGTATATAGACGAAGAAGAATGTAGGACGTAAGGCAAGGAAAGAGGAGGAAGAGGAAGGCAGATAAGGACGAAGAGGTAGAGGATATAGGGACGAAGAGAATGTAGGATGTAAGGCAAGGAAGAGGAGGAGGGGAAGGCAGATAAGGACTGAAGAGGTAGAGTGTATATAGACGAAGAAGAATGTAGGACGTTAAGGCAAGGAAAGGGAGGAAGAGGAAGCAGATAAGACGAAGAGGTAGAGGATATAGGGACGAAGAAGAATGTAGGATGTAAGGCAAGGAAAGAGGAGGAAGGGGAAGGCAGATAAGGACGAAGAGGTAGAGTGTATATAGACGAAGAAGAATGTATAGGAGGAATGAAAAATTATAGACCAAGAGGATCGATGGCGAGGAAACAGACAAAGACACATTGGAAGTTCGGAAAAGTGGGATCGATCGGGCTTGTATAGGGTGGAGAACGATAATAATAATTCCTGATGATGATGATGACTATTACGATCACTCACATCTACATTCGTTATTTTGTTACCTTCTTCTTTTTCTTCCTCTTCTTCTTCCTCTTCACCGTTGTCGTCTTTTCTGTTTTTCCTTCTTTTTTTTTCGTCTTAATTTTCCTCTTCTCTCCCGTCCATTTTTTCACATATTTTGCTTCTACGAGAGAGAGAGAGAGAGAGAGAGAGAGAGAGAGAGAGAGAGAGAGAGAGAGAGAGAGAGAGAGAGAGAGAGAGAGAGAGAGAGAGAGATGAATGTTAAATCACCATGCATGCCGATGTCAAGGATGTGTCTCCATGCACGTAAAGCGCGCGCACACACACACACACACACACACACACACACACACACACACACACACACACACACACACACACACACACACACACACACACACACACACACACACACACACACGCGAACAAGGTTCAATGGCTTTTGATATTTGAATTCAATTAGTATTTGACTTTAATTATATACTATGACTGGCTCCTCACAATTTTATTATTATTTTAACATTCATAATTATTATTAGTATCATTACTATTATTATTATTATTATTAATATCAGTAGTAGTAGTTAAAAAAATGTGCTATTAGCAATGATAATATTAGTAGGAGGAGGAGGAGGAGGAAGGGTAGAAGGAGGAGGAGGAGGAGGAGGAGGAGGAGGAGGAGGAGGAGGAGGAGGAGGAGGAGAGGAGGAGGAGAGGAGGAGTAGCAGCAATAACAATATAAATGTAACAACAAGTGTACAATATAACTAAATTCATCACTAAACACGATCGTAAAAGTAATCTAGAACATTAACATTGTTTGAGGAAAGCGAAAGAGACAAAGGACATGAAAGTTTAAAGCGAGGAGATAAGTCATGAGGGAGAAAATAAGATAAAAGATAATTGAATGAGGAAGCGTGATCAGCAAACAACGTAGGTGAGGAAAGGGCGGGAAGCAGGGAATCGGTGGGAGAATATAAAAGTAAGGAGATTGGAGGAGGAAGGAAGAGGAAGAGGGAGGTATAAGGAGAGGGTCGGGCGGACGTGTCAAGACAAAGGAAGGAAAGGGAATCTTAATGTTAGGGCTGTCAAGGTCTATTAATGAAGGCAGGTGAGCAAATACAATGACACACTTAACCATTGGAAGAAATGTTAGTATTGTATAAACTGTAAACATTCCTGCACCGACATTGACACCGACAAACACACACACACACACACACACACACACACACACAAAAAAAAAAAGTGCTTCAGGCGATTCTCTCTTAAATTTATCGCTGCTGTAAACATCATGCCTTTGGGACGAAGACACTTTTGTGGTAGTTTACTAGGTAGTTTACTAGATCAGAAACGTGACGGTTGATTGTTTTGTTGTTTTGTTCACCTGATGGCGTCTGTAATGTGTTGTGGGTGTTGCTGTCACGGGTGGGTGGGGGGGGGGGAGCTGTATGTGGTGGGGGGGGGGTGAGGGGGTCGGCGGGGGCGCTTTGAGGTTAAGTTCTTCAGTTTTATTGCAGGTAATTCTCTTTATTGCTCCGTACCTGTGATTACCTTTGTTAGCGCCGCCCGGACCTGTATCGATCACGTTCATTATTCCTGGATAACGAGAGGTACAGGTGGTAAGGCGGCGATTAGAGGGCGGTGATGGTGGTGGTGATTAGGGTAACTTTGCAACTACGACAGCAACTTAGCAACAACTATTAGAGCCATAATGATGATAGCTATAACAACAACGACTGTAACTGTGTTGGTGGATGTAGAAGTAGTGTATAGTAGTAGTTGTGAAATAGTAATCATTATAATTTTCTACTCAATAATGGTAATGTAAACTATATATTTCTTTATGCTTTCTCAGCCATCCTTACAAGACCTCCTCCTCCTCCTCCTCCTCCTCCTCCTCCTCCTCCTCCTAGCCAGACGTCCACGCTCTTCATCACTTTAGTAAACATGAAAACTAGACTTCTGTACCCATGTAACATTTAATAACGCAACGATAACACTCGCATAATGACCGTTGAGCCTCGTTATTAGCCACGATACGCTATTATTATATACTCTCTTATCTGCTCTTCCTTAATTCGTGCGTATTATTAGTTATATCATTACTATTTTATTCGTGTTATTATATCAAAATCGGTATTGTTATCATATTTATTTTTATTGTTGCTCGTATCACCATGCAAATTTTGATAATAAGTGTGTGTGTGTGTGTGCGTGTGTGTGTGGTGTGTGTGTGTGTGTGTGTGTGTATGTGTGTGTTCCCCTCCGCCACCCGCGCCACCATCCGGGACTTTGCTGTCAGAGGTCGGTTGTTAGTCGTGATTTATAGCGATTTCTCGTCATATCCTACTTTTACGGTCTCTTTTTACACCCGTCTGTTAGCGAACATAGTAATTACACTCTCACTTCCACATGCCACCTCCAATGAATGTGTAATTTATCTTTGAAAATTGCGACTGAAGACTTCACACGCAAGTTTTATGCTCACGACGCCGCAGGAACAAGCATGGTGATATATATGCAGTCTGCGGATTAATATTTTTTTATTATTAACATTATTTTTTTACTGAAGCCCAGACGTGCGAATTCATTTTGAGTTGATTTTTATGTTAATTATCGCGTCGGTATATCTTTTCGTCCTAAACCTGCAAAGCTGATTGTGTGTGTGTACGTGTGGAGAGAGAGAGAGAGAGAGAGAGAGAGAGAGAGAGAGAGAGAGAGAGAGAGAGAGAGAGAGAGAGAGAGAGAGAGAGAGAGAGAGAGAGAGAGAGAGAGAGAGAGAGAGAGAGAGAGAGAGAGAAAGAGAGAGAGATGCAAACATGTATATATGAACTCTGACGTTTATTGAACATATTCCATTGTAGTTTAATTTTGTGTGATGAAGGTATTTCAAGCACATCAAAGTCTTGCATATTCATTGTGACGCTTTCAATATCTTTCAAAACATCGCATAAAGTTTGATCAGCATTCCTCCACTTATTAAACGTTCATATAACCTTGCCTTATGGCTACACACATGCTAGTAATCGAATCTTTGGAGAGTGATACAAAAAAATAGACCAGTGTCTTTTCATTCACATATCAATTTTTGTTTTTGTTTTATACCATAGCCCCTTGAGACCCAGAATGTAATTTTCATTGTAATTTGTGTAGCATAAGACGCTTTTTTATGATTATAAACAATATTTTATAGAATGACCTGTTTAGTATCCTTGTCGACTAAATAATTTGGTATATTTAGTTACTTTTCGTACTTTTATGGCTAACAACAGACGATTTTTTTTTATAGCAAAGGAAAGATCTGGGCGTGAAGGGGTTAATACATTGGGTGTAAGTTTTTTGCGGCGTATTTCCGTGACGTGTGTATTATTATCGTGAGGGTTCCCGCGTGTGTTCCTCTCTCTTC
>JACEEZ010006319.1:709577-722077 GCA_016584305.1 Chionoecetes opilio | reverse complement strand
GTAAAAAAATCTTCATCTTCCAACCTGTCGCTCTTCTCTCCCCATCACTCTTCACACGCTCTGACTTCGCTTCCACCACCACCACCACCACTATTCCCCCCATCCCTCCCCCCTCCCCTCCCTCCATCCCCTCCCTCCCTCCCCTCCTCTCCCTCCCTCCATCCCCTCCCTCCCTCCCCACCTCCTTCCTCCCGCCGTCGACCTGCCAGGATGCGTGTACACCTTTTTGCTATAATTACGACACATCAAAAACGGCAGGAACTTGGGAATCAGATCTTGCGCGCGCATCCATAAACTTAGTCACACCACCAGCGCCTCCGTCATCGCCTTCTGTGAGTCCTCTTCCCTCCCTCTTCCACTTCCTCTTCCACCTTTGACCCGAAGAATTTGAGGTTTTATTTTTTTACCCGATTTTTCCTCCTCTTTTGCTTTTTTATTTAAACGTAGCATTATTCTTCCTTGCTCTCCTCCATTTTTTTTTTTTTGTGACATTCTAAAAGCCGACCGGATGTCATTTGGCGAATCTAAATTTTATGAGTTCGTAAATAAGTGATATCAAACGACTGTGGGTTTTGTTAAAAGTGGCTGCTGTCAGTTAGTGTGTGTGTGTGTGCGTGTGCGTGTGTGTGTGTGTGTGTATGTGGAGAGAGAAAGAGAGAGATGCAGAGACAGACAGCCACCCAGACAGACAGATAGACAAAATAATAGAACACATACATAAACACAGAGTTTTCACAGTCTTAAAAAGAGTATTATGTTTAGCTCAGTCGTCAGCCACACTCCCTAACCTGTTGTTTAGAGGCTCACCTGTCGCCAACACCCGCCCCCTCGCGGCGCTGGGGGGGGGGGGGGCAACAGGGCCAACGTCACGCCGTTCTCTGTTACCGACGTTTTTCCTGAAGCTACTGTATTGCCCCCCATCCCCCCGTCTCCTACACCCCAGCCCTTTCCTTATATACTGTGACGGTGGTGTTACGGGTGTTACGGGCCTTACACAGTTGTTATGGATGTGTTACGCTTCTTTCATAGTGTGCGTGTGTGTGTGTGTGTGTGTGTGTGTGTGTGTGTGTGTGTGTGTGTGTGTGTGTGTGGTGTGTGTGTGTGTGTTTTCAAGGATGCAAGTTTTTCTTAACCAAGGTCGCAGCTGTTACTGATGCAGACATATCTATTTTATTTAGCTCTAGTCGTATAAGACAATTAGACATTTATTTAAGATGAGAAGCCGTCAGCTGTTATATAGAAGACATGTGATCCTTTGCATGATGGGTTGTTTTTTTGCAGTGCTGATGATAAACTGTAACTTGTGTATTTTTATTGAAGTTGTGTATTTTGATAGGGTGGAATTGGTTAGGTTTATGAATAAGTAGCTCCTAGAAAAATAATAGTAATAATAAGAAATGTATAATGCAGGCATATACAGTTGTGGTTTAAGCTGGCAGTATAGGTTGTTTTTTGATAGGGTGGAAGAAGTTTATGAATAAGTAACCCCTATAGAAGAAGAAAAAAGTAATGATAATAAATATATATATATATAATGCAGGTAAATACAGTTGTGGTTGAGACTGGCGCAGAAGGGTGTGAGGAAAGGAGGGAGGAGGGAGGAGGGAAGGAAGGAGGGAAGGTGCTAAATATAGGTCCGTGCCGACTAATTAACCCGGTGAGGGGTGATTAGGGGGTGCGATATGAAGGTGGGGGGGGGTTGGGGGGTTGCAGCTCCCACCTCATCACCCCTTACCGTTCCCTCCTTATTATTTTCACTTGCTTCTTCCTATTCCACGCAGTTTATTAATTTTCTATCAGTCATTCTATATTTTTTTATGTTCCATCATCGTAACGTTTTTTTGTTCATTTATATTTCGTTATTTTTTCTAACAAGACATTTAGTAATCGGTTATTCATTTGTGTGGCTTTGTTTTGTTTTCTTCGTAATTAATCAATGCTTTCTATTTTCTATTTTCATATTTCAATTTTTTTTCTTTCAGCTTTTCAACACTCCGCCATTTTACAGTTTCTCTTCCCTTCCCTTTGTTCATCCACCTTTTCGTTTCTAATTCCATTTTCTTCGCTCTTCCCTTATTCCCGTCCGTCCTCTCACCCTCTCTCTCCCTCTCTCTCCCTCCCCTCCTCTTTATCCCTTTTCTTACTCTCTTTCTCCCTCGATCTTTCCCTTCACCAAGACCCTCCAATTTCTCTTTTATATCCCTCCATCCATCTCACTTTGTGGTGGTGATGGTGGTGGTGGCGTGCTCATGGCCCCATTATCACCATCATCACCATCACCGTCACCATCACCAAGCTACCAGGGGCGAGTGTGTATATATGTGTATGTGTGTGTGTGTGTGCTTGTGTGTGTGTGTGTGTGTGTGTGTGTGTGTGTGTGTGTGTGTGTGTGTGATCATTTCGTCATCGCTGCAGCATATAACGAGGCCTCATCATCACACCATCATCACCATTACTCTGCCAGACTCACTATCACGCCGCCCCATCCAACCCATTATTTTAGCTTGTGCCCACCCTCATCACACCGCAATCACTCTATTAAATTTTGTCCTCTACCCTAACAATCACCATTAATTTTGTCCTTGCCTATATATACATACTCTCCCATGCATCGTAATCACACCACCTTCATCACTATTCTCATCACCTTCCTCACCTTCACCTTCCAGGGTAGTGATGTTGCCCTGGCCTCACCTTCTGTCACTATCACAACGCCTCCTCACTGTCACCACCGCTCGCTCATGACTCATGTTCTTGTGGCTTCAACTAACTCTAATTTTCAACTATTTCGTCAGTTTCTGTTGTGCACTTTTATAGCTCTCTTTTATCTTCTTCTTGAGGCTTTGATATTCTTTTATCATTTTTTTCTTTTTGGTGATGATTCATGTAATTTTTAGCGAGCCAACGGGATGCAGGCATAAGAAGACATGACGGAAACCTGAGCTCGAAGAAAGTCGTGAAAAGAGATGAGGTTGGGAGACACTAAATCCCGAGAGAGAGAGAACGCAACGCAACGGGGGTGAGAGGAAGGGCAGGAGGTGGAGAGGAAGAGGCGAAGGGAAGTACATCGAGATTGGGGGGAGAGAGGAGGAGGAAGAGGCGAAGGGAAGTACATCAGGAGGTGGGGAGGAGGAGGATTGTAAGGACGTGTGTAACAAGCGTCGGACAACTCATTTGCTCTTATCAGGGACTTCCGACAACAGGTAAACCACGGGTCCTGTTTGCCCCGCCGCCCCGCTCCGCCCCGCCCCGCTCCGTCCCTGCCCGCGCCAAGACCCTGTATATGCGGGCCAGGTGACAAATCAATTTTATATCAGCCGCTTCAAGAACTGCCCGCGAACCCAACAAGGTGATAACAGAGGTAATAACCGGTAATAACACGGCAGGAGGGTGATAATGATACCTCTGTCCGGGCGCGTCTCACAGCCCAACGAGCCGTTTCCGGTGTGGAGTCGTTAGTGGGAGTGGGAGTCACCGGACACTATTTCACTCAGGTTCGTTCAGACAATTGGCTGGTGTGGGGCGGCGGACGATGGCAGGTGATAGCGGAGGGAACCCGGGGACCAAGGTTGGAAATTGAAACGCGTATGTTTAAGCTACCTGGTCGATTTCCTTCCCGGGACGGCCGTCAGATGGCCTTTCCTGTGTTTGGTCAAGAGGACAAGAAACAGGTCATTATCCGATGTTGTGTTCCGCCCCGCTGTTTTGTTCCGCCCGTCATCCGCCGCTGTGTGTGTGTGTGTGTGTGTGTGTGTGTCTTGTGAAATACGCAATAATTATACGACTGCACGTTCAAGGTCACAGGGAAACATTGGAATTCTATAATAGTAGTAGGGCACATTTATGAAATATATATAAATACACACACACACACAACACACACACACACACACAACACACAACACACACACAACACACACACACACACACACACACACACACACACACACACAACACACACACACACACACACACACACACACACACACACACACACACACACACACACACAGTGAAGTATAAATACCACAATCACATCTGAATAACCATAGTATAGACATTAATGCTAAAAGGTTGCCAAGAGTATCTGAATAAAGGAACAGGAGCATTGAACTTTATAAATTATGTATGTGAGAGAGAGAGAGAGAGAGAGAGAGAGAGAGAGAGAGAGAGAGAGAGAGAGAGAGAGAGAGAGAGAGAGAGAGAGAGAGAGAGAGAGAGAGAGAGAGAGACTGTCGCCACATGTGGAGGGACAATGGATGGCGGTTGTTCTCTGGTCGCCACAAATGAAAGAAAATTACCAGTGGGCAAATGTCGCCCCAATTAACCAGGGTTCTCATTTTAGAGGAAATAGTTAATAGGGCAACCCAAAGTAATAGGCTAAATTGGGGTGAGAGGGAGAGGGGGAGGCAGGGAAATTAGGTGATGGGGCGTGGCTGGGGCTGGGAATGGGGCTAGGGTATGATAGGCAGGTAGTTTGAGGACTGACGGATAGATAAGTGAGACAGGGTGACGATAGGGCCTCAGGAACATGTCAATCACTAAATGAAGCAAACAGAAAGTAAGCAAGTAATCAAAAACAGGAGATTAAAGACACATTGACAAACATATAGGACGTAAGAGAGGTTAGGGTAGGATAGGGTGTCACCAAAACCTTTAGAATTAGGGCTTTTTCTAGACCTAATTCTAAAGGTTTTGGGTGTCACATTATAATAGGTTACTAATGTTGGAATATTGAATAGTTCGATAGTTATAGTTATAAAGTGAATAAGTGACGGTAATTGTTAGGTTTTTTTTATAGACCTAATTCTTAAGGTTTTGGGTGTCACATTAGAATATGTTACTAAAGTTTGAATATTGAGTAATTCGATAGTTATAGTTATAAAGTGAGTTAAGTACCGGTAATTGTTTCCCCTGGTTAGCGTTGTGGCATCGGCCCGACATTAACCCCTTGAAGCCCAGAACGTAATTTCCATTGTAATTTGGATACCATTAGACGATTTTTAGTGAATATAAGCAATATTTAATAGATATGACCTGTTTAGTATCCTTATCGACTAATTAATTTGGTATATTCAGTTACTTTTCGTAATTTTATGGCTAACAACAGACAATTTTATATAGCAAAGGAAAGATCTGGGCGTGAAGGGGTGAAGGGAGTGAGTGAGGGGCTCCGTCAGGCCTTTGTTCCGTAAATTGCTGCACGACTCACGACTTTTTTTTCCTTTTTCCTGTGTTCGAATGGAAACCTTTATGTGTGATGTGGCCGCACCCTCAAGCGATGTCTGATTGGCCGTAAAGAATATAACGGCGATCACATTACAGTATCCACGCTAACCCCCTATTAGTTTAGTCAAGGTAGTTGCTTCCCTTTCATCGCATATTTATCCCATATTTATCTCTTGTATCTCCTTGTTCTTCCATTAACTAAAAAAAAATGTTAAAAAAAGAAAAGTTTACGCCGGGCCGAAGTAATGGTGTGTGTTCTAATTTCCATTATATTGATCAAAATGATAGTTTTTTTTTCACTTCAGACTATACTGACTATACGGTGAAAGTTTAGCTTGTTCTTCCCTCTTCCCCCTTCATCCTGCAGACGCTAAGAACCATCCCGCAATGTCATCCAACCCTCATATTATGTTGACAGAAATAATGGTCACGGTCAAGGATTGTTTACATCCATATTTCTCTGGATTTAATATTGTTTAATGTTAGTTAGTTCATTATAATGACTTGTTAGTGTATTACCATTACTTCAGATGCTGAGATAAAGAACTTGAAAATTATAATCAGAGGTAGGCAGACAAAAATAGATAAAGTGATAGAAGTTGAAAATTATAATCGCAGGTATAGACAGAGGAACAGATAAGTGGGACAGACAAGGCCTCGGGACGCAAGACTTCAATAGAGGAATGACAGGAAGCGACGGGTCTTTATTGCCCGACCAAGCCTCTCATCGGCGCTTCCATTTTATTGAGGCAGATTTACGGCTCCTTAACTGCCTTCACCTGCACTCTGTATTTGTACTACCTTGCCTTAATTGGCTCCTCCTTTCCCTCTCTTTTACTCTTTGGCGTTTACCCTTTACTGTTTCTTTTCCCATTTTAATTAATATGTAAGTAGTAGATGTTGAATGGAAAGTGAAGGAAATAGAAAAAGAAGGATGAAAAAACCAACAACTCGTGACAAGTGTAGATAAACATTAGAAAATAAGGAAGCTGCAAGAGGCCGTGAGACCTACACGTGGTAGTTCCTGTTACTTAACACTACCTACATCCACCTTTCATCCCCATCCATGAAATGATCTAGCCTCCTTTAATAGTTCCCTATTGACACCGCACTAACTACCTAACGACTGAGTCCATTCCAATAATTTACCACCCTATTTGTGAACCAGTTTCTCCCTACTTTTTTTTTAAATCTACGCTTTTTAATTCTAAAGAACTAAATTTTGGTCTGGCATTCGATTTCTCAAAAGCTGATTTTTATGTAACAATGGAGTAAAGAAAGAGCGTAGGAGGGATGAAGGAGTAGAGATTAATGAAGAGTGTAGTTTTTTGAGAGAGGCAGAAGAGTTGAGGGCGAAATTTAGTAATATATAAAAAATAAATCATTGTTAGCGGATCTTCATTCTTCGTGATATTTGTGGCTCGTAAAAGACAACAGGAGCGGGCAGAGAGGGAGAGACAAGGAAGTGATGTTCAGTGCTGGATTTTAAGAACGGAAAAAAAGTATTAGTGTAGTTTTCATATATCTATGTAATTGTTTTCTTCTTATTTTTGCAGGACAGGTGAGCTTATTTTAAATTTTATGTGTGGTTTGTGTACAGGATGTGTGTGTGTGTGTGTGTGTGTGTGTGTGTGTGTGTGTGTGTGTGTGTGTGTGTGTGTGTGTGTGTGTGTGTGTGTGTAGTGAGTACCCACATCACACTCAGTCGTACCAATTTGCATGCTAAATGAACTTAAAACGCAAACTCACACTCACGAATTTTTTCACACCCTCACATACACACACACACACTCTCTCTCTCTCTCTCTCTCTCTCTCTCTCTCTCCTCTCTCTCTCTCTCTCTCTCTCTCTCCTCTCTCTCTCTCTCTCTCTCTCTCTCTCTCTCTCTCCTCTCTCTCTCTCTCTCCTCTCTGTCTCTCTCTTCTCTCTCTCTCTCTCTCTCTCTCGTCCATCTACTCTACATTCATTATATATATATATTATATATATATATATATATATATATATTATATATATATATATATATATATATATATATATTATATATATATATATATATATATATATATATATATATTTATCTCTCTATCCATCTATCTATCTCTCTCTGAACTGAACCTTCACAATTCAAGCTCATGATTACGCCATTTATCACCCTCTCCCCTCCGTCTACTTTTCTCTTTATATTAATACTTTGCTTACATTTTATATTTTTCCTCTCCATAACATTTCCCCCACCTACAACTATACTATCCTTCCTTCCGCCTCTTAAAGTTACAGTTAGTAGCAGAAACAAGTGCTTAACGTTTAACAAGGAGTTGATGGGGGGATAATAGCATTCATGATTATAGTTAATCTTTAGTTCTAAGAAAGATTACCATGAGTAGCAGCAATTGAATCACAACTATCATATACATATTTTTTTAACTTACATTTTTGTATGCATTTTTTATTACTTTATTATTTCTTTCCTTCACTTCCTCACTATTCTTTATCTTAACCTTCTCATCTACTTTCATCTTATTTTATCGTAAACTTTCCTGTTCACCTCGCCTCCTGCCCCCTCAGCCTTTCCTCTCCTCCTCCTCCTCCCTTTCGTTTACCTCCTCCTCCTCCTCCTCCTCCCCTCCTCCTCCTCCTCCTCCTCCTCCTCCTCCTCCTCCTCCTCCTCCTCCTCCTCTCTCCTCCCCCTCCCTCTTCCTTCCTCTTCCTCGACTCAAGTACTCGCGACCACAATAATATCGAGTATGAGTTCCGTCAGTCGCCGCCGCCAGTTTTCGAGTTATCCGTCATCCGTCATCCGTCCACGTAATCTGGCAGCACCTTTCTTTCTGTCTACCTGTCTGTTTATATGCCTGTTTCTCTGTCTTCTTGTCTGTTTCAATGTCTGTCTTCAATGACTCGTCTTTTTGTTCTCGTCTCTCTCTCTCTCTCTCTCTCTCTCTCTCTTTGTAGTTTTTTCTTCTCTCTTCTCTCTCTCTCTCTCTCTCTTTTCTCTCTCCCTCTCTCTCTCTCTTCTCTCTTCTTTTCTTCTCTCTCTCTCTTCTTCTCTCTCCCCCTCTCTTCTTATCCCCTTCTCTCTCTCTCTCTCTCTCTCTCTCTCTCTCCTCTCTCTCCCCTCTATTCTCTTCTCCTCTCTCTTCTCTCTTCTCTCTCTCTCTCTCTCTCTCTCTCTCTCTCTCTCTCTCTCTCTCTCTCTCTCTCTCTCTCTGTCTGTTCGTTGTTTTTTTCTTCTTCTCTCTCTCTCTCTCTCTCTCTCTCTCTCTCTCCTCTCTCTCTCTCTCTCATTAATATCTCTATCTCTTCTCTCGAAATCTCTCTCTCTCTCCTTGCTCTCATTCTCTCTCTCTCTCTCTCCTCTCCTCTCAGGTCTCTCTCTTCCTCTCTCTCTCTCATGGAAAATAAACTAATGACTCGTGTAGATAATCGAGAAAGATCTCAACCGCCGCCTAAGAACATGGTAATTTTCTTATGCATTTTGATGTGAGGCGAGAGGGAGGACCTACACTGCGCTACACGCTCATACACACACCTGGCCGGCAGCCGTGCGGTTAAAACCCCACTTTATTTCCTTGTATTTATATATTGTTTTGCAGTATACTTTGTTGTGTGTGGTGTGTGTGTGTGTGTGTGTGTGGTGTTGTGTGTGTGTGTGTGTGTGTGTGGATAAGGCCAACCGTATCGTAGAATGAAAAGAAATGTGGCGCCAGTAGCAATGTTATTATTGTTGTCATTGGACTTTAAATGCAACCGAAGTAAACGACCGGCGTCATTTTGGTCACGTTCGACTGCTGACTGTGTTTTGTGGGCTTGTATATATACACACACACACACACACACACACACACACACACACACACACACACACACACACACACACACACACACACACACACACACACACACACACACACAAACGTACAGGGTGAGTCAAAGGCTGTTCGTCTCATTAACTCTCCTCCTTTGAGTGACGGCCTCTCATTTGTCACACTTCACCACTGTGTTGCCTCAATTCTTTCTTCATTTTTTACAAGGTCCTTTTATCCCTCTCCTCCTCTCCCACACCCCCCAGAAAAATGCTACACAAGGCCTATTATTTTTTCCTTTTCTTCACCATATGTATGAGCAATGCAATATATCCATTCCTTCTTCCTATACATACTACGGTGGCGGGAGTAACTATGACTCTCTTAAGGGGGTTCTCATTAGCTTAGGGGGGAACAACGGTGTTTTTACATGTTTTTCTTTTCTTACGACTAAACCACCTCCTAAAGTCACCTAAAACTACACATTCTATACGGAGCACAGCCTTAAATCCACCTGAGTACTGTATGTATAAAATAAAATTGTCTTTGGTTTACTACGATCACAATAAATCAAGAAAGGAAAGATATTTAAACTGTGTAAAATAGTATGTCAAAGGAAGCTATCAATATTAATTTCAGAAATAAGGACAAAGGAATATTTTATAACCTTGTAAATGTCGTTATCTCCCAAAAGACACAGAGTCAGTCAGTCATTCAGTCAGTCAGTCAGTCAGTTAGTCAGTCAATCAGTCAGTCAGGTGGAGGACGACCGCACAGGTGTTCATAATAGGTCGTCAGCAGTTGCCTTCAGATTATTCATATTAGGAAGTCTATCTGGTGGCAGGTTTTGCAGGCGTCAGGTGTAGAGTGTGTAGCCTTGTGGATTACAGGCGTGTGTGTGTGTGTGTGTGTGTGTGTGTGTGTGTGTGTGTGTGTGTGTGTGTGTGTGTGTGTGTGTGTGTGTGTGTGTGTGTGTGTAACAGGAAGGCTGCAGAGAACGTTCACAGCGAGGCAGCAAGCAGGGAGAGGAAGGGAAAGAGGAGGAGGGGGAGAAGAGAAGATCGAATAAGGGAAGCAAGAAAACAATGAGCCAGGCAAGGCAGGGACAGCCGGGGGTTAAAAAAGAGGAAAATAAAGAATAAACGTTCAAACTCATTTCCTTTAGATCAGCTGCGAGCGACACTTACTGTTTCAACGATCAGTAAAGGGAATATTATATGACGAACCTTGTATGTGTGTGTGTGTGTGTGTGTGTGTGTGTGTGTGTGTGTGTGTGTGTGTGTGTGTGTGTGTGTGTATGCAGGTTACGTCATTGTTTACATATCTTGAAAGTGTCGCGTCTATTAAAAAAAATATATAAAAAGAAATCAGAAATCGCCTTACAGTCTTATACATGTCTTGCATCTGACATACCTCACGCAGATCAGGTATTATTTTCTACCCTTTTTTACCCTTACAACCCTTCCCACATAGGCTACAGTGGGTGAAATGAAGTCCTATTCTTTTGCTTTCCATCTACCATGAGTTCGAAGACCCTGTCCGGCACGTCACACTGCGGGGATAGCCATGAAGCCCTTAACGAGCAGGGGAAGGCGGTGGACCCAAGCCTTTTCAGTGCTCAAGGGACAGGTTTTGATGCCTAACACGCGTGCCGGACCCGAGGGAGAGAGACAGGGAGGGAGACAGTAATAACGGCAAAGTGAGAAAGAAAATATAAACTGAGGAAAAATGGAAAAAGGTGAGACAGCCGAGGGAATGGGTAGAAGGGGAGTGAATGTGTAATATACGAGTGAGAGAGAGAGAGAGAGAGAGAGGAGAGAAAAGGAGGGGAAGAGAGGAGAGAAGGAGAGAAGAGAGAGAAGAGAGGGGAGAGAGAGAGGGGAGAGAGAGAGAGAAGAGGGGAAAGACCTGGCTGTAAGAAGAAGGGGACGAGAAGAGAGGCGTCTGACACACACAAAAGGGGCGTGGGCAGTGTGAAGGGAGTGCAGAGAAGAGGGGAAAGGAAAGGAAGAGGGGAAGAGGGGGGCGCAGTGCTAAAAAAATGAGAAGGGAGAGAGGAAGGCAATGGGGGAATGCGAATGGGGAATAGAAACAAAAGGACCCAAAGAAAGAGGGAATAGCAAGGAAAAAAAAAAAAATTTGTACATAAATTGATACTCAAAGAAATAAAAAGTAAAAAATGTAGAGGTGAAAAAATGAACAAAATGAAATGTAAACACTGCAAAGTTATAAGGCACTTTTTGGCATCGTGGTGTATGTATAAATCAGATTATTCATTATATTTTCTTTGAGTCCTTTCCATCGGTGTGGAAAAATCTTCCTCTATTAATGACCGAGGAGAGAGAGGGAGAGAGAGAGAGAGAGAGAGAGAGAGAGAGAGAGAGAGAGAGAGAGAGAGAGAGAGAGAGAGAGAGAGAGAGAGAGAGAGAGAAGAGAGAGAGAGTTTGCTACTATGAGCGTGATCGGCGAATATTTTGTTTTATGAATGTAGTGTGTGTGTGTGTGTGTTTATATGTGTGCGCATGTGTGTGTGTGTGCGTGTGTGTGTGTAAGTATGTGTGTAGGTGGGTGGGTGAGTGATGGTGTGTGAACATGTTGACTAACTGATTATAAAAACATTTAGTATTACAAGAGGGGTGTGGGGGGGGGGGGGGACGATGAGAGGAATCCTGTGGGTGGGGTTTGTGTGTGTGGTGTGTGTGGGGTATGTGTGCGTGTGTTGTTTTGGCGTGCGTGTTTTTGGTGTGTGAGCAGAGGCAAGTGTGAAGGTAGTCACTCGAGGGTAAATGAGGCTTCATCAAAGACCCAACTCTTCCCTCCTCACACCTCCCTGCTCCAATCCTCCTCGTCCTCGTCCTCCTCCTCCTCCTCCTCCTCCTCCTCCTCCTCCTCCCACGCCCTCCTTGCCCCGTCTATTCCTCCACACTTATAGTTTCTTACTTTCCCTTTTTTCTCGATTAATCATACTTCTTGGACCTAATTATCTCTCTCTCCCCCTCTCTCTCTCTCTTTCTCTCTCTCTCTCTCTTCTCTCTCTCTCTCCCCCTTTCCCCCTTTTCTCTCTCTCTCTCTCTTCCCCCTCCTCTCTCTCTCTCTCTCTCTTTTTTCTCTCTCTCTCCCCTCTCTCTCTCTCTTTTTACACGTGATACTATTTTTCATTTTCCTTGGGTTGAAAAAAAAATTGAGAAAGCATACACACCCCCGAGAGAGGGGGAAAGAGAGAGGGAGAAGAGAGAAGAGAGAGAAGAGAGAGAGAGAAGAGAGAGAAGAGAGAGAGGGGGAAGAGGGAGAAAGAGAGAGAGAGAAGAGATAGGGTGGTAATTCCTGGCAAATTGAGGGTCGATGGGGGTGAAGGGAGGACAAACGGACAGCTTTTTCTTTACACTACATCAATCAATGAACTTTTTGTACACGCTCATCGATTTTAAAAAAATGGAAAAACTCATTCGAAAAAAAACAAAAAAT
>JACEEZ010006319.1:704577-707077 GCA_016584305.1 Chionoecetes opilio | reverse complement strand
ATATAATAAAGAGCCGTATACAGGCGCTATAGGCTACAACGAAAAAAAAACTTGTGCCATTTTTACCTGTGCCATTATTACCTGTGCCATTATTAAGTGTGCCATTTTTACCTGTGCCATTATTACCGTTCACATTATCACCCGCCACAGTTCGCCGAGGATTCTCTTTTCTGTTTGTTTACATTTGACGTATAAAGCAACTTGGGCGTGAAATACCCCCGCCGCCTCACCACCTCAGCGACACGTACACACAGGCCGCGTTGTCGCCGAGGCACCAACAAGGGACTTATTTGCACCCCATTCCAGCTTGTATATGAGGCGAAAATACCCCTCCACGACTTTTTGAAATAACAATGAAGCAATATCAACCTTATTAAGGGAATATATGAGACAATTTAATGAAGGGGATTGGCCCAAACTTCCTTTTGTGTGAAATTATCCTTCTTTGTCCTAATAAATTTGTCCTTGGAAGAGAAAATGTTGATATTACAGAAAATTCGTCATGACATATTTTTCCTGGTGTTGGTAATGTATTCAATCCAGACTTTAGCATTACGAGTCTGTCTTGTAGTGAGTGGTGAAGGTGGTGGTCCCGAGGAGGCTGATGAGAGGTAGCGACTAGGTGAAGGTAATGATGGAGGGGAGCAAAGGTGACGGTAGGGGGGAGGGTAAGGGGGACAGAAGAGGGGAGGGGTAAAGGGGACAGTAGAGGAGAGGGAGGGGTTAAAGGGACAGTAGGGGGGAGGGGTAAAGGGGACAGTAGAGGAGAGGGGTAAGGGGGGACAGTAGAGGGGAGGGGTAAAGGGGACAGTAGAGGAGAGGGGTAAGGGGGGACAATAGAGGGGAGGGGTAAAGGGGAGAGTGACACGTATGCAGCAAAGGGGAAGGAACTCGACACACGTAAAGGAAAAAACGTCATTTTTTTCGTGGTGGTGCGAATTAAGATCCGAGTCTTTGATGATGAGATAGAAGTAACTGATTCACTCCCGGGCGGCTGAAGGTAAATAGTTTAAATATTTAAATAGGAACAGTCTCACCTTCCCGGCGTGAAGAGCAGACGGGGTGTCGGAGAAGGAGGGGTAAAACACACACACACACACACTCACACTCACACACACATACACACACACACACTCACACACATACACATACACACACAAACAAACACAGACAAACACAGACAAACACACACACACACACACACAGTCACATACACACATACACACACACACACCACACACACACACCCACACACATACACCACGCACACACACAACACACACACACACACACACACACACACACACCACACACACACACACACACACACACCACACACACACACACACACACACACACACACACACACACACACACACACACACACACACAAACACACACACACAACACACACACACACCCCAACACACACACACACACACACACAAAAACACACACACACACACACACACACACACACACACACACACACACACATCAAAGTCTGAGGATGCCTTGCCACTCCAAAAATAAGTATAAATATAAACAAACAAACATTTCGGAGCCACCTCGCACACACTCGCCTCACACCTGCCTCAATCAAGCGGCCGCCGCCTCCACAAGCTGCTTTTCCCCGCCGCCAGCCGCCCTCAAAAGCCGCCAGCCGCCCTCAAAGCCGCCTCCGCCACCTCGCTCGTCAGGGGGACACGCTAGAGCCTCTTTTTGTTAGTTGTGAAGGTGTTTTCCGAGGGAGTAAAGCCTCACAGCGCGGCGGAGCGGGAAAGACGCCGGGATTGTGGCAGGGAAGGAATTTGTCACTTGCGTTTAATGGAAGGGAAGACAAAATCGCATCGGTGTCTTGTGCGTCGTGTTACTCGTCACCATTCATCTAGGAGTGTGGGAATGTCCTAGGTTTATTATTTTCCTATTTTCCTCGGTGGGTTAAGTTTTAGTAGTAATGTTAACTTTTCCTGACAGTGGCGTGTGGTTTCCGGTGATCAGGATGACGATGATAAAAAAAAAATTATGTGGGGGAGGGGAAGAGGGTATTTGATTTCCCTGTTTTTTCCTCGCAATTTTCATGTATTTTTCTTTTATTATCCATGTCATTTCTGCCATGTTCCTTTGATATAAGCTCGCTCAAAGGATATAACTTGTCCCTCACCGCAACTTTGAGTGAGTGAGTAGACTGTAAAATGAACAACGAATTATGTTCTTTTGAAAGATGGAATATTAAAGAAAAAGTAGCGAACATAAAACGTGTGTATGTGTGTGTGTGTGTGTGTGTGTGTGTGTGTGTGTGTGCGTGTGTGTGTGTGTGTGTGTGTTTGTGATGACGTATTGACGAAGACGAGGCACAAACGAAGGAGGAAGAGGAAAAGAAGGAAGAAAAAGAAGAAGAAGAAGAGTAAGATGAACGCTTCTCAGTTTCATGACTCCAAGAAAAAAACTGAAAAAAACCCCGCAAAGTATCGCTGTGTTGAAAGCAAAAATGTTCGCG
>JACEEZ010006319.1:684577-689577 GCA_016584305.1 Chionoecetes opilio | reverse complement strand
TACTTAGGTAAGCAAATATCCCTCTTTTATAAGGCAAGCCCAATAAATAGCCTGTACGTCACTCTAACACTATTATCGAGTAAATTATTCCCATTAAATCAGCGTTGCTTTTCCGAGGATGTGCCGTGTCTCCCCTCCCCGCCTTGACCCCCTCTCCCCTGCCCACCCCTCACTCCCTTCCTCCCCCCTGCAGCAGGTGGATGGTGGCCGGTAAGGCGGACCCGGAGATGCCCAAGAGAATGTACATCCACCCCGACAGCCCGGCGACGGGGGAACAGTGGATGCAGAAGGTGGTCTCCTTCCACAAACTAAAACTCACCAATAACATCACCGACAAACATGGCTTCGTAAGTACTGAACCTTTTTATCGTTCATTACAGGGTAGATGTCATGTGTTATCTACCTATGTTATCCTATAGTCTATTTTTTTTAACGAGGCAAAAAATCCTGACCCCTTGCTGCTTACTGACTGATATTTGATGCCAGGAGACGGGAATACTACGCTTTTTCTAAATTTCAGTTGTATTTTATCATTGTTAACCATATTATCAGGTAAACATAGGCATAATTTTAAGCATGAGACCTTAAGATAGAATGAAATGTTTGCCTTGTTAAAATAAAATAGACTATAGTGTGGGAATTTATCATATTTTATTATATTCTCATGTGTGCCTTAGTCAAAAATTTTCTCTATATGTAATGCAAAGGCCGAGGGTTAGTGGTGTCTCCAAGAAAACAATGGCATTTTTGGAGTGTCTTTTTGGATGAGGACTCGCGTGTCTTTTTTTTTATTTATTTATTTTTTTTATATTTTTTTTTTACGTTTTGAGCCTATAGGTCCTGTAGGCTATTATCTTCCTTCCTTAGGTTGTTTCTTATCTTCTTGCCGCCCCTGAGCTGCTGATGGTAAGGAATGTTATGTTTTGTACCTTGTGCCTCAGATGATTGTATTCCTGTGTTTGTTTTGAAAAGTATGATACCGTCCTTAGTGGAAGTTGATGAAGTGATTGAAAAAAAAGTTACGTATATATCGTGGACAGAATTAATATGAAAAATGCATTCATAGGACCTGAAGCGATGATAATGACGATATTACTACTGCCACCACTATTGATAATGTATATAAATAACGGCAACAAAAATAGTGATAATGATAGTAATAATAATGATAATAATAATAATATATATGATAATAGCAGTCATAATAATGATAATAGTGGTAATAATAGTGATAACAATAATAACGATAGTGATGAAAATAACAGCAACAACAATATAAATAATGCTTTAGTAATAATAATGATAATAATAATAAATATGATAACAACAGTCATAATAATGATAATAGTGGTAATTACAGTGATAACAATAATAACGATAATGATGAAAATAATAGTAACAACAATAGAGGCAAAACAAGCAAGGCAAATCAGCATATTATGACGTTGTTGTTTTTCCTGTATGCCTTCGGGTGAGAATAAAAGTATCATTATTATTATTATTATAAGACACGTTCTCACCCCACGCCCATGGATCACCCACGCCCCCCGCCACGCTCACCCCGCCGTCCACGCCCCCCTCATGAGCGCTGAAGCATAAACTGTCACTTTGGTTTAATATATCAGACCAAAACAAACATGGGCGATAAGCAAGTATTCGGGGGAGCGCATAAAACCTGCCTGGCATAGATTATCTGGGTGCTCTATCGCTAAACCACGGCGCTGGGATTCTCGGTCAGGTTTATCGCTTTATTATGAGAGAGAGAGAGAGAGAGAGAGAGAGAGAGAGAGAGAGAGAGAGAGAGAGAGAGAGAGAGAGAGAGAGAGAGAGAGAGAGAGAGAGTGAGTCAGGTGAGCATGGAGATGGCAGTGGTGAGGCCCAATGATGCTACCTATATTTTTTATTTATTTCCTTTCCTTTTAACTTTTTTCCGAGCTCTCTTATCCCCCAAATTATCCCAACCCCACGAACCAACGAACGAACGATGCTGTGTGAGTGTATAGGGCGTGTGTTTCCCCAATGGCCCGCTTCCTTTATAATACCTGTCCACTCAGAACACCTGTGGGGTCTTTAGGCTTGCGTTGAAATGTTTCTTGAGTGTTTCATAATTTGTGCTTCGAGTGTAGGTGGAAGTATTTATCTGAGTATAATAGTAGTAACGAAAGTAGTAGTAATAGTAGTAGTTGTTGTTAAAGGGGTAGTGGTCATATAAGTAGTGGTCGTAGTAGTGGTGATAGAAGTAGCCGAAGCAGGAAGAGGAGGATGTAGAGGAAATAGCTATGTATAGGTTGAGGCAAAAAATTAGATCAATGGCTTCTACATTTTTTTTCTGTGATAGAAAAATGTATATATAAATGAACTAAGTAAATCAATACTGTAGATGATTTACTCTGTTACCCAAGTAAGATATTTACCAGATTAATCATTAAAAAAATATTGACTGTTTTCGATCTAACATTCTCAGTAAAACTCTCATGATTTAGACACGAATTCAAAGGAAAACTTTTTATAAAACTCCCGTGTTTGATTTCTTTACTTTACTTTAAATTCCTCTACTTTATTATTCGAATCAAGCGAGAGATGTGCAGTAAAATGTGATATCAATTTCAAAGGTTTCGTAAAATTGACTTCGCAAAAAAAAAAAATAGAGAAAAAAAGCTGCACCGTCATTTTTTGTGGTATCATTAACGTATGATTCATGCTATCATTGGATCATTGTGTAGCTGTATTACTGATTTTTTTCTCGTATCATGTTACATTTCGCTTGGTGGTAAAACATTCGAGATCAGTATAGCTCGCAGTGGTAGTAATAGGAGTAGTAGTAATAGTGGTAGTAGTAGTGATAATAGTAGTAGTGATAGTAGAAGTTAAGGGTTGTGATATTAGTTTGTTGCAGTGGTAGTAATATATATAGTAGTAGTAATAGTAGTGGTAGTAGAAGTTAAGGGTTGTGATATTAGTTAGTTGCAGTGGTAGTAATAGGAGTAGTAGTAATAGTAGTGGTAGTAGAAGTTAAGGGTTGTAGTATTAGTTAAGTTGTAGTGGTAGTAATAGATATATAGTAGTAATAGTAGTAGTAGAGGAAGTAGAAGTTAAGGGTAGTGATAAATGTTAGTTGCATTTGTAGTAATATAAAATTATAGTAGTAGTAATAGTATCAATTGTAACAGCAGTAGCGAAAAATATAGTTCCGGTAGGAGTATTATCATTATTATTAGTAGTAGTATAAAATTATAGAAGTAGATTGTAACAGCAGTAGCAAAAGTTTATAGTTCCGGTAGGAGTATTATCATTATTATTATTAGTATTATAGTAGTATAGTATTATAGTAGTAGATGTTGCTGTTGGCTTTATTAGTATCGTTGTTGCAGCCACAGTAACTAGCGCTATAAGTGGAATTAAGTATATAGTGGACTAAACTAAATATATCCACTAAATACATAGTGGACTAAAGCGTGGAGTCCCTATACCCAGATCCGCTGCCATGCCTTCCCCCCCCCCCCCCCCCAGTGCCCTTGTCTTGTGCCCCGGCGCCCCATCACGCCCTCAGCCCCCCCCCCCCCGACCAGCATCAGGACCCTTGTCCACCATCACCCCCGATAGCATCAGGCCCACGCCAATCAGCGATCAGTGAGCACGCCATTGGAAACCACCAAATGACGCTGCTTCGTAAGCATAGGGCCGTGAGCGTGCAATACGCTTCCGGACGAGTCGCGGCGGATGAACAGTCCGGCAATGACGTCTACTATGCTAAGATGCCGTGAACGACCTTTGTGCAAACCTTGTCCAAAACGCGTCTTTAAATCACATGAAACATTCTGGAATTCTGGAGGTCAATAACTCAGCAATCTTGATGAATGCAATGTGGTTGTCTCGGCTCCAGGTTACGATTTCAATGCATTTAAAGGTGTTGTGAATTATATTAATGATTTGATTATATAGCTGGTATTTAATCTTTATTCGACAAATAGTCCATACTCAATGAATATACAGCGGACTGTTGACCTGCGTTGTGTATGAAAAATGTATTTAGGAGTGAGGAAAGAAGGCGGCAAATAAGATGTGTGTGCGTGTGTGTGTGTGTGTGTGTGTGTGTGTGTGTGTGTGTGTGTGTGTGTGAATATCTGCAATAATATAGTTAACAACATAATCAATACTTTCCTTCAACATTTGTATATATTTTGTAAAGAATGTTGTTTAACTAAAACATAAATTCCTAATAATGATTAAATCTTTGCGCCAACTCCCACACCGCTTGTCGAGGCGTCACTTACACTTATTAAACCCTTGCGAGGCGGTGCGCGGCCGAGGGCAGGAACCGTGGGCGATGGGCGGGGGCGGGGCGGGGTGATGCGAGCCTTGTGCCCCCGCCCACACCTAGTCGCCCATTGTTGTGGGTCGTGTCCCTCGGGTCCTCCTACATGGGTCCGCCGCGCCCGCCCGCACCCGCTAATGCCACGTAATGATGCCCTTGCCCGGCCCTTTGTTGGGAGTAATGGTATTGCTGTAGCCATTTGTATTTCCCTCCTTATGAATGGTAATGGGTGGGAGGAGGGAGGGTATGAGCGGTCCAGAGTGTGGGAGAGAACGGGAGGGAGGAAGATGAAGATGGGGGAGAGGGAATTGGAGAGGGAATGGGAGGGAGGGGGAAGATGAAGATGATGGAGAAGGAATTGGAGAGAGAGTGGGAGGGAGAGGGAAGATGCAGATGATGGAGAGGGAATTGGAGAGGGAGAGGGAGTGGGAAGGAAGGGAAGATGCAGATGATGGAGAGGGAATTGGAGAGGGAGTGGGAGGGAGAGGGAAGATGAAGATGAGGAGCCTGCAGGTAATAGTGTGGTGGGTGCTGTGAGGGAGGGTGAGAGATGGTCATCGGGGCTTTGGGTATGTAGTGACGGAAGGAGAAAGATGAGGGAGGAGGGG
Organism: Chionoecetes opilio; assembly: GCA_016584305.1. Classification (NCBI taxonomy): domain Eukaryota; kingdom Metazoa; phylum Arthropoda; class Malacostraca; order Decapoda; family Majidae; genus Chionoecetes; species Chionoecetes opilio. Next base: position 684,654 of record JACEEZ010006319.1, on the reverse strand, counting down.
AAGAGCTTATGTTGATGTTTTGTTTACAACTTGAGAGAGAGAGAGAGAGAGAGAGAGAGAGAGAGAGAGAGAGAGAG
>JACEEZ010006319.1:677077-679577 GCA_016584305.1 Chionoecetes opilio | reverse complement strand
AAGGGGCTATTTGGAGGGGGTAGGAGGCTATTGGGAGAGATGGGGGTAGGGGGCTATAGGGAGGAGGAGTAGGGGCTATAGGGAGGGGTGGTAAAGAGAGGGGATGTTGGAGGTGGTAGGTAGGTAGTAGGGGGTGTTGGGGAATGAGGAACCACCTGCTACATTCCCTCCTTCCCTCCTGCGTCCTCCACACGTACAGTACATGTATACAGACAGGGGAACGTACACACAGATACTCTATTGTCTATCACATACACACACACACACACACACACACACACACACACACACATACACACACACACACACACACACACATACATGCATACACACACACACACACACACACACACACACACATATATACACACATATACACACACACACATACACACATACATACACACACACACACACACTGGACATAAACGCGAGTGTTATTTTTTTCCACTCACTGTGTCGTGGAGAACCGCCTGAAAGAATCCCTGAGGGGGAGGAAGGAGGGTCGATACGCCATGGAGGAAACTGCAGCGGAGAGAAGGAAGGAACTGGAGGGAGGAGGAGGAGGAGGAGGAGGAGGAGGAGGGAGATGCATGGAAGAAAAGGGGATAGAAATAGCAGGATGAGTAAAGAGGAATGGAGGGAACTGAGAAGAGAAAAAGATGAAACAAAAGAAATAGAAAAGTAAAAGAGAGAGAGGAGAGAGAGAGAGAGAGAGAGAGAGAGAGAGAGAGAGAGAGAGAGAGAGAGAGAGAGAGAGAGAGAGAAAGAGAGAGAGAGAGAGAGAGAGAGAGAGAGAGAGAAAAGAGAGAAAGAGAGACCTAAAATAGCTACGATTAGATATTTAACCAAAGAAATAAATAACAGAGACAGATCGCGGGTTTGCAGTCAAAAGAAATAATGAAGAAAAAGCAAAAAATTAGCAAGTATAAAAAAGTTTGCGTCTCCCCCCCCCCCACCTCTCTCTTTTTCTCCCTCTCAGGTAAAGTGTCAGTTGTCATTATATCGATGTACTCGTAGTGTGTGTGTGTGTGTGTGTGTGTGTGTGTGTGTGTGTGTGTGTGTGTGTGTGTGTTTAATGTTTTCATGTTCTTTTCTTTCTTCTGTCTTCCTTGCTCTCACGGCCTTTTTTTTCCTCATTTCATCTTGTTCTTCGACTGTCTTTCCCTACCTCCTCCTCCTCCTCCTCCTCCTCCTCCTCCTCCTCCTCCTCCTCCTCCTCCTCCTCCTCCTCCTCCTCCCCCATCCTCCACCACACTCCATTTTCTTTATTGATCTTCGGTTCTTAAAGTTTTTTTTTTTTCGTCTGCCTGGCTAATATAATTTCCTTCTCGTCTTCCGCTTTTCATCCTAATTACCCATTTCCTGAAGAGGGTTTTTTCCAAGGTGGGTTTGCGTCCTTGTTGGGTCATCTTCCCTTCCTCCTCCTCCTCCTCCTCCTCCTCCTCCTCCTCCTCCTCCTCCTCCTCCTCCTCCTCCTCCTCCTCCTCCTCCTCCTCCTCCTCCTCCTCCTCCTCCTCCTCCTCCTCCTCCTCCTCCTCCTCCTCCTCCTCCTCCTCAGTTTGCGTTGAGTTGAAGGAAGGAGTAGGGAAGAGAGTGAGAGATTTTACGAGTTTAGAGAAAGGCGAAGCGAGTGCGTTTAGTTTTAAAGAAAAAAGCACATTTGTTCTCGTATAACCCGTGTCAAAAGTGTGTTCGTGGCTGAGACTTGTGTTAACGAAGGCATAGTATTATTTGTCCTTTTATTTTAGTAATTTTTTTTTTCCATTTCACTTTCACCTCAGTTCGCTTTTTGACAATTATTTTTTTCATAGTTTTTTTTCTTATTTTTTCATCTAATTATTCTTTATGTTACCATTCGTCTACGTTTGCTTTCCGACATTCAACATTAAATTTTTTGCATTTATTTTCGTTATATTACTGTTTCCTTTATTTATATATTTTTTTCTACCTATTTGTGTAGCTTCCCTTTATTTTATTAACTGTCTTTCCACTGTATTTGGTTGGCCTCATTTTCGCTTGAAATTCCACCATACCTTCCTCTACACCCTACACATAACCTTAATTTAATGGATAGGTTAGGGTAGGTTAGATTATTATTCAGGTATTCACACCACACCTAGACACACCATACTCACATGCCATAAACACCATATCACACAAGCATAATACACACTGTAAAGCACTCCAGAACACTCCAACACACAATCAACGCCCATCACCTGTTTTCTCTCTCACTCAGTCTCTGCGATCGACCTGAAAATGTTACGCCACCACATCACTTTTTTTTCTATTTTTTTTTCTTCTTCCCATAACGACTTGATTGTTAAGGCAGGTCAAGGTTTTTGCGTCTGCTCTCTCTCTCCTCCTCCTCCTCCTCCTCCTTTTTTTAAATAATAATATAATAATAAAAATAAATAATAAAATAAAATAAAAATTAATATAAAAATAATACTTTAAAAAAAATTGACGCGCACTGTAAGTAAAGGGGTATTGATGT
>JACEEZ010006319.1:652077-674577 GCA_016584305.1 Chionoecetes opilio | reverse complement strand
TAGGAGAGGAAGAGAGGAGAGAAAAAGGAGGGTTTAGGCGAGTAAGAGGAAGAAGAGATGGGAAGATAGAGGGGAGAAAAACCCAGGAGGGCTACTCATTGCTCTTCCTGGTTATCTTGCTTGGAAGGGAGAAGTGGAAGAAATACAAACCCACAAGGCATCACAGCACAACCCGGCAACCCGCAGCACGCACCACATCAAAACGACACCCCAACCCACACACACACACCACAACACACACACACGCACGACAACACACAAACCCCCCACACACACACACACACACCACACCACCGCACACACACACACCACAACCCCACACCCCAACCACACACCACACACACACACACACACACACACAACGAGAAAAGGTCAGAAACTCTAACGTTAATTCCTAATCGTCTTGCAGTAAACTCATCTACTAACTACTACTACTACTACTACTACTACTACTACTACTACTACTACTACTACTACTACTACTACTACTACTACTTCTACTACCACAAACTACTACTACTACTACTACTACTACTACTACTACTACTACTACTACTACTACTACTACTACAATTAACTATACTACTATTACTACTACTACTACTACTACTACTACTACTACTACTACTACTACTACTACTATACTAACTACTACTACTGCACTACCTAATGAAAGTTAATCCCCACATTAATTAACACCTCAAGGTCACACATACGCGATACATACAGGTATTACACGAACCTCAACGCAATGAAAGGTGAAAGTTTAAACCTCCTCTTGCTCCCCTGCCAAAAAAAAAGCAAATTTCATCATCATAATAAAAAGAAAAGATCTAAACAAACAAAAAACACCTCGCACTTCTACATAAGATTTCCCACCTTCCTGGAAATTCACTGTCAGAGAGTTTCCATTGTTCCCAAAACTGCGTGGTGAGTTTATTTTTATATAAATACTGAGTTTCATCATGGGTGTCTGGAGTGAACGCCTGGGTTGCGCTGTGGCCGAGGGGAGATGATGGGGGAAAGATGGGGATGGTGGGGGAATGAGGGGAAAGATGGGGATGGTGGGGGAATGAGGGGAAAGATGGGGATGGGGGGGAATGAGGGGAAAGATGGGGATGGTGGGGGAATGAGGGGAAAGATGGGGATGGTGGGGGAATGAGGGGAAAGATGGGGATGATGGGGGAATGAGGGGAAAGATGGGGATGGTGGGGGAATGAGGGAAAAAATGGGGATGGTGGGGAATGAGGGAAAAGATGGGGATGGTGGGGGAATGAAAGGGGAAAAAAATGGGATGGTGGGGGGAAAGAGGGGGAAAGAGTGGGGAGGTTTTCGCGAAGAATTACTGAAAAGGAGAGAGAATTGTGTTTAATGTTAGGAAAACAAAAATCCTGAAGAATAGATAAAGAGAGAAGGGGAGAGAGAGAGGAGGGGGAGGCGAGAGATAGAGGGGAGAGAGAGAGAGAAGAAAGAGAGGAGAGAAGGAGGGAGAAGAGAGGAGGGGGAGAGAGAGAGAGAGAGAGAGGTAATGAGTGTGTGCCCAGGGGGGGTGCGGGGGGGTTGTGGGGTGTGTGTGGTTGTGTGTGTTTTGTGTGTCAGTGGTTATTCTGCTCTTTCTCACTTCCTTTCATTCAATGTATTCGATTTTTTTTTCTTCTTCCGTTCCCACTCTTCATATTTGGTCACTCTTCTCCCGCAGTTACGTTTTCTGTGCGACGCCTGCGGGCTGTATGGGAAGGGAAGGGAGGGGTTTACTCCCCTCCCCCTGAAAAACTAACCTCATATAATAAAAAACCCTATTTTTATTTTTTTTTTTTTCCTTTTGACAGGTTTTTGAAAAAAAAAAACGATTGAAAACACCTGCAAAAAAAAAACCCAAAATGAAAATTTTATTTAAAAGGGAAAAAAAAAAAACCCTCCCATATAAAAACCCAGAATTCCTTACCCCCAAATTTAAAGTATAATAATCGGGTTAATACCACGCAGTGTATCTTTAAAGGACCACTATGCCCCTCTACACACACCCCCAAATTGCACAAAATAGTAAATCAACTTTAAGCTACAATGTAGATTTAAAGTTTAATTGGGGGTTAAAGGTATGAACAATGAAAGGGACTATATCATCAGGCCAAAAAAAACCGGTAAAAAAAAAAATAAACACAAATATAATGCAAAATTTCGGGCTCACCGTTTATTGCAAATGCTTCACTTCACAACACACCACCACAACAAAAACACACACACACACACACCCACACAAAAACACAACCAAACACCCCACACACACCCCACAACACACACCACCCACCACACAACACCCCAAAACACACCCCACACACACCACCAAAACCACACACACCCAACACCCAAAACAACGCCCAAAACCAAAACCAACACCACCACCACACACAAAACACACACACACACACACACACAAAACAACACACAACACCCCACCCCTTTTGCTATCGGGGTAACACCCCAAAAAACCCCAATTAATATTGCACCGCCATAAAATTTCTCTTTGGGTAACGCCCCTCCACGGGGGGGGTCCCAAAAAAACCCACGCCCCCTTTTCCCCCCCCCAAAACCCCCCAACCCTTACCCCAACCCTGCCATAAGACCAAAAAACCCCCCCCTTTTTAAACCCCTCCCATTTAGGACCCCTTTGTGCCCCCCGCGGGTCCAAAAAGAGGGTTTGAATTTTTAGGGCGGGAAACTGCCTTTTAATAAAAAACTGTATTTTTTTTTTCCTGTTTGGACGGGGTTAATTCCGATAAAAAAATGATCCCCCGTCCAAAAATTTTTGGAATCTGAAATAGGATAAAAGGGGAAGGGGACAAAGGGGAAGGGGGGAAAAAGGGAAAAGGGAGGGGGGGAAGGGAAGGGGGGGGGTTGAGAGGATGGGGGGAAGGGGAGAAAAAACCAAGGCCCGGGGGCCCAAAGAGGTTTCTGAAGAGAGGGAGAGAGAAAAGAGGGGGGGAGGGAGAGAGAGAGAGAGGGGGGAGAGAGAAAGAGAAAAGAGAGGGGAAGAGAGAGAGGGGGAAGGAGGGGGGGAAGGAGAGGGGAAGGGGGAGAGGGGGTAGGGGGGAAGGAGGAAAGGGTGTAAGTGGAAAATAAGAAAGAAAAAAAAAAATAAAAAAAAATGTCAAAGGTATGAAAAAATTTTTAATGAAACTACGTAAATATATTGTAGAAAAAAACTTTCACTTTAATCTCTTTTTGTAACTTTTTGAAATAGTGGGTAAGAAAAAAGAATAAAAACCCCCCTATTATATAGAAAAAAGGGAAAAAAGGGGGAAAAGGAAAGGGAAAAAGGGGGAAAAGGGGAAAAAGGTATTAAAAAAAAAAAGAAAGAAGGAAAGAAAAGTTACATCGTTCTAATGTGTTTTTCTTTATTTTTTTTTATATTTTCTTTTGCTTTTTTTCCTTATATTCGCCTTTTGATATTATTATTATTATTATTATTATTATTATTATTATTATTATTAGTTTCATTATTACTCTTTTTATTATTATCATTTTCATTATTGATATTATTATTATTATTATCATTGTTATTTATAGTATTGTTGATTATTATTATTATTATTATCAATATTACTTTTTTTTCTTCATTATTTCTATTCCTGTCGTTATTTGCCATCTCCTCCTCCTCCTCCTCCTCCTCCTCCTCCTCCTCCTCCTCCCCCCCCCTCCTCCCCCCTCCTCCTCCTCCTCCTCCTCCTCCCCCCCTCCTCCTCCCCCCCTCCTCCTCCTCCCCTCCTCCCCCCCTCCTCCTCCTCCTCCTCCTCCTCCTCCTTCAAACACTTCACTCCTACTTCACCAACACCTTCACATCTTATTTTTTCTCCCTCTCTGTTCTTCCATTCATAATTTTCCTTCATTCCTCCTCATATTCGCTTTTTATATACTAATTTACTATTAATTTCCATTTTCTTCCTATTTCTCCTCTTCTTCATTCCACATAGTCGCTTTCTTCTCAATACTTATGGTCCACCTGGGGCTTCCTCCTTTCCCTCCTTCCCTCCTTCCTTCCCTCCCTCCTTCCTCCTTCCCTCCTTCCCTCCCTCCCTCCCTCCCTCCTTCCCCCCTTCCCCCTTCCCCCCCTCCCTCCTTCCTTCTCTCCCTCCCTCTGCTTTGGTCGCCCCAAGAGACTGTGTAAAGCTTCTTCCTCGCGCGATTTACGAAAGACCTTGGAGGAGGAGGAAGAAATTGCGTGCGTTGGTGTGTTGTGTTGTGTGTGTGTGGTGTGTGTTTGTGTGTGACGGTGAGAGAAGAGAAGAGAGAGGAGAGAGAGAGGAGGAGAGAGAGAGAGAGAGAGCAGGGAGAGAGAGAAGAGAGGAAGGAGGAGAGAGAGAGAGAGAGACAATGATTATGAGGACAAACATTCAACATTTGTATTTGTGAAGGCAGAATACTCTCTTCTCCTCTCTCTTCTCTCTCTCTCTCTCTCTCTCTCTCTCTCTCTCTCTCTCTTCTCTCTCTCTCGTCTCTCTACTCTCTCTCTCCTCTCCTCTCTCTCTCCTCTCTCTCTCTCTCTCTCTCTCTCTCTCTCTCTGTGTTTTTTATGTCACAATTAAGTAGCCTATTTTTTCCTGTCCCTTTTCCTTCCCTCGTCCCTATGACACCCAGACGCTTTCCCTGATTCCAATCCTCTTAGCCCGTCCCTTCCCCCCTTCCTCCCTTCCTCCCTTCCTCCTTTCCTAACCTTCCTTCTCTTCCTACCTTCCCTCCCTCCTTCTCCCTTGTCTTCCTTCCTTCCTCCCTCCCTTCACGTACCTCCCCTACACCCTAGTTTCCCTTACAGATCTCTCTCTCTTCTCTCTCTCTCTCTCTCTCTCTCCTCTCTCTCTCTCTCTTGTCTCTCTCTCTCTCTCTCATCTCTCTCTCTCCTCTCTCTTCTCTCTCTCTCTCTTTCCTCTCTCTCTCTCTCTCTCTTCTCTCTCTCCTCTCTCTCTCTCTCTCTCTCTCTCTCTGTTTTTTTCTTCATATTTTGGTTATAACTCAGTTCTCACTCATTGGTTTTTCCCTAAATTATCTATAATCTTTGTATTTTTTTATTTTGTTTATACGTCAAAATATATGTATCATGTGGACACTTTCTAAATTTCGTAGTTTTTTATGTGAAAAGTTTGTCTGTTATTATTGTGTGTATGTGTGTGTGTGTGTGTGTGTGTGTGTGTGTGTGTGTCTGTTTCTCGTGTTATTCAATCATTGCTATACTAATTTCCTTTCATTGCCTATCATATTTCAAAACCGTATCACTCTCGTAGCTTTGTTTTTCTCTTTTCTTCCTCTGTCCTCTTTCCCTCGTATCTTTTTTCTTCTTCTCTTCCTCTGTCTTCTATCCCTCTCACTTATAACTTTTAACTTTTCTCGGCTCACTAACCCTTCAGCCTCTTTTATCTCTCCCTCTCCACACACACCTCTCACGCTCTCCCTCTCCCTTACCCTTACTCTCTTACTCTCTCTCCCTTACTCCATCTCCCTTACTCCCTCTCCCTTACTCTCCCTCTCCCTTACCTGTCTCCTACTTACCTGTGCATTGATGAGGACACTTCACACCTGACTTAATAATGGGAGTCTGTGAGTGAGGTGAGTCTTACCTTCCCTCTTTTCCTTTTTCCCTTCTTCCCTCCTTCCCTTCTTCCTTCCTTCCCTCCTTCCTGTAAGTCTTTCCTTCCTTCTTTCCTTCCCTCCTTCCCTACTTTCCTTCTTTCATCCTTCCCTCTTTCCCTTCTTCCCTTCCCTCCTTCCCTCCTTCCCTCCTTTCTTCCTCCCTGTAAGTCTTTCCTTCCTTCTTTCCTTCCCTCCCTCCCTCCCTTCTTTCCTTCTTTCCTCCTTCCCTCCTTCCCTCCTTCCTTTCTTTCCTCCTTCCTGTGAGTCTTTCCTTCCCTCCTTCCCTTCTTTCATTCTCCCTCTGTGTCTTTCCTTCCCTCCTTCCCTCCTTCTTTCCTTCCCTCCTTCTCTCCATCCCTCCTTCCTCCTCCCTCTCCAAATCTCTCTATTCTATACTTAACCTGGACGCTTCTAAGTTTTGATCTATCTATATAATTATCTATTTAATACCAAGAACGAACTTACCTGTGGTTTAATAAAATATCCTTCTTTACTACCTGCTAGTATAGCCTCCTATCTACTTACCCATCTAATAGTCGACCTATCCCTTGATCTGCCTATTTACCTGTTCATATTTTACCTATGTTTATATTATATTAATTTACTCCTAGACCTTCCCTTCCGAGGCAGGCGATGAAGACGTTAACTCTGTTCTTCTTCACCGTACCATTCTTTCCTCTTTTCTCTGCCTCCTGCCTTCCCTTCCCCTCCCTTCCCCTCCCCTCCCTTCCGCCTTCCACACTCATGAGGGCAAATGGTGGGGGGAGGGGGTGGGGAGGTGCCTTCCCACTCAGCGGCGCCGTGTATCACTTACAAAGAGCGTCTTGTCAAAAAGGGATCGGGAAGGATTTGTGTAGAGATGCCCCCCTGCCCGCCATTAGCATACTGAAACCACCACCACCACCGCTGTGTCCCTCCCTCTACACCCTCCCCCTCTCCCCTCCATACCCCCCTCCTTCCCTTCCCTCCCCTCCTTCCCCTCTCCCCTTCCCTCTCACCGTTTTCCTCTATTATAGTTTTTCTTACCTACTGAATATTACCTGTGAGTCCTTGTTCTGAATTTTCTTTGAGTACACACACACACACACACACACACACACACACACACACACACACACACACACACACACATATTACACACACACCACACACACACACCACAACACACACACACACACACACACACACACCACACACACACACACACACACACACACACACACACACACACCACACACACACACACACACACACACACACACAACACACACACACACACACACACACACACAACACACACACACAACCACACACACACACACCACACACACACACACACACACACACCGCGAGGGACGGGTAAAGAGTAGCAGCGGTGATTTGCATTGTAATTTTGCCAAGGTTAAGTTACACAATTATTGGCTGACGGGCAAAAAAAAAATAGCACGGTTGCGTATCCTGTATCTCGTGTGTGTGTGTGTGTGTGTGTGTGTGTGTGTGTGTGTGTGTGTGTGTGTGTGGTGTGTGTGTGGTGTTTGTGTGTTTTGGGTGTGTGTGTGTGTGTTGTGTGTGTGTGTGTGTGTGTGTGTGTGTGTGTGTTGTGGTGTGTGTGTGTGTGTGTGTGTGTGTGTGTGTGTGTTACGAGACATTCGCACACACGTGTATATTATGTATGTCCATTAACTTGATAATACGCACACGATCATGACTGTTTTGTATACGTACACAAACAGAGAGCTTTTAGGGATTTACAAACAGACACCTAAGCACCCCCTCCCCCTTCTTTCCTCCCCTTCCTCCCCTTCCTTCCTTTCCCATCCCTTCCTCTCCTCTTCCTTTCCCTAATTTCCTTTCTATTACCTTTCTCTATTTTATTACTTCCCTTCCTTCTTTTCCCTTCTCATCCTAATATTTCCTTTCCCTTCTTCTCCTCTTCCCTTCCCTTTTCTTTCTCATTACCTATCTCTATTTTGTTACTTTCCTATTTTATTTTCCCTTCTCATCTTAATCTTTCCTTTCCCTTCCTCTCCTCTCCCCTTCCCTTCCCTTTCCTTTCTATTTTCTCTAATTTATTACTTTCCTACCTTATTTTCCCTTCTCTTCTTAATCTTTCCTTTCCCTTCTTCTCCTTTCCCTTCATCTCCCCTTCATTCCCTTCACCCACCCACTATCCTCCCCCTCACCTTCTCCCCATCATTCCTCCCCTCCTACTCCTCCCTCTCTCCTACATTACACTGAAGGAACAATGATGGGATGTGGAAGGGGGGAGGGGTAGGAGGGGAAGGGGGAGGGACAGATGGGTGTGGGCTTTCCTATAGGCCTGAAATACCCCATTGAGGAGGCCTAGGCAGTGATGGGTATGTTAACTGATTTCCTCTTTTTATTTTACTTTACTTTGCTTTACTTATTTTTACTTTTTACTTTTTTACTTTTTTACTTTATTCATCCTCATCTTTTTTTTTCTCACTTATTCCCATATTTTTTTTTTTTATTTACTCATGTGTCTTTTTTATTTATTGTTACATATATTTGTCTCTCATTTATTCAGCTTTTTATTTTTTTTATTTCTACTTTCTATTTTACTTTTTACTTTCTTTTCTACCTATTACTTTATTTAAATTTTTTACTTTCATTTTTTTTTCTTTTCTTTTTTTCTTATCCTCGTCTTTTTTCTTTTCTTTTATTCACTTATGTCTTTCTATACTTTTTTTCCTTTTCACTTCCTATTTAGTTTATTTTGCATTATTTTTTTTTTATATCGCCCGTTGGATCATCGATTTATTTTACTTTCTATTTGTACTTTTTCTTATTTGTATACAGTATCTGTTTTCATGTCTTCATTTTTTTCTCTTTTTTATTTCTTAATTTCTCTTTCTTTTTTCTTATCTTTTCTTCTTAATTTCTTTTTTTCTGATTTCTTATTTTTAGCATTCCACTCTCTACATTTCCCAGCCTTTTTTTATATCGTTACTCTAACTATTTTCTCACATTCCTTTTGGCTTCTTGTCATTCCTCAAAATAAACTTTTTTTCACCCAGATTCTTTACCTTTCACCTCAGACTGCATCCATCACATTCCTATCTCACTTGCCCTTACCTTCCATTCCTTCCCTTTCCTTCCTTTGTCTAATTTACCTTCATCTCTCACCCTCACTCACACCCTCACACTCTCACTCCCTTACCTTCCATTCCTTCCCTTTCTTCCTTTTCCCTCATTTACTCATCTCTCACCCTCTCTCCCTCTCTCCCTTACCTTCCATTCCTTCCCTTTTCTTCCTTTTCCTTTACTCATCTCTCACCCCTCACTCACCCTCTCTCCCTCCCTCTCTTACCTTCCATTCCTTCCCTGTTCTTCCTTTCCCTCATTTACTCATCTCTCACCTCCCTCTATCCCTCCTATACTGACCACAGGAAATCAAGTGGTGTCGAGGGACGGTTTTGTCTGTCGTTGTTTTCCTCTTAAACATGGCTCCTGTAATCCCCTATTTAGCACTATCATCCTTCACCCTCTCCTCTCTCTTCTCTCCCTCAATCCCTCCCTCTTTCCCTCTCTCCTCCCTCCCTCAACCCTCTCTCCCTCCCTTCCCTCCCTCTCTCACTCAAGCCTTCCTGTCAATTCTTATTTATTTGTTTGCTTTTGTTTGTGATTGTGGCTCGGCTGGGACGCCACAGATGGATTATAGCGGAGCGAGATGACCGGACAACGAAGGGAAGGGAAGGGAAGGGATGGCTTTATATATACGAGTACTTATTTGCCTCCATGTCCGGATTACATCGATTCTGTTCATCGCTACCTCGGTCCGGTTGAAGGTCGACTGATCGGACTCATTTCTGTACCTCGTGTGTTTAGGAAGGAGGGAGGAAGAGAGGGCAGTGTGTTTTGAGAGAGTAAAGGTGTGTGTGAGGGAGGAGGAAGAGAGGAAAGAGGAAGAGAGGGAAGAGGAAATAGGGAAGTGTGTTTTAAGAGTGTGTGTATGTTGGAGGAAGAGAGAGGGAGGAGAGAAGTGTGTTTTAAGAAAGTATATAAAAGTGTGTGTGTGGGAGGAGGTTGGGTTTTCATAAGCTTGGGTTGTGACGTGGAAGGCCCTGCATTGATGGGTGACGGGCTGGAGTGGCGGGAAGGTGTTTGGGTGTGACGGGTATGGCCTTAGCAGCACGCCGGGTGACGGGAAGGAAGGACTTTGCTGTGTCGGCACGCACTGGAAAGGGGAAGGTGATGGGGATTCCTGTCTGTTTATTAGTCTTTCTCTCTCTCTCTCTCTCTCTCTCTCTCTTCTCTCTCTCTCTCTCTCTCTCTCTCTCTCTCTCTCTCTCCTCTTCTCCTCTCTCTCTCTCTCTCCTCTCTCTCTCTCTCTCTCTCTCTCTCTCTCTCTCTCTCACTTTCTTCTCCCCATCTATCTATTCATCTTCGTCAGCGCAGCGCAGGGCGGGGCGGGGCGGGGCGAGAGGCAGCCAACACCTCACACCGCACCTTTGTGTTGGGTGTGAGGCCACAAAAACGCTGTGCCCGCTAACCATCTTAATCATGGGAGACTAATTTAAATCCGTGACAAGAGCGCCCTGGGGAGAAGTACTTAGGCCTCTCTAATTAAAACTCAAATAGGCCTTACATTTGCCGCATAGAAGACGAGGCATGAACGAGACGCTCCTTTGTCCCTGAGGCCTATTGGAGCGATTACCCATTGGAGGAGCCGAACCCTTGGCCTGTCAGTCATTCAGTCACTCAGTCACTCGCGGGAGGCATCAGTCACTACCTCCTGTTGGCTCTTCAAGGGATGCCAGATTCGCGTATCGTCTCCACTGTCGGCATGGCAAAGGTGGAGCATTTGGGATGGATAATTCAAGCGTTGATGTGGAAGTGGGATGAGTGGAGACAGAGGGGAAGGAAGGAAGGGCTAATATCACCAGCCTCAGTCTCTCACAGCCGGAGTCACAGCCAGGGTAGGCCTACACGGGAGGTCTGTGAAGAGGGTCCTTTATAGGCTTCCATTCGAGTCTTCGTCAAAGGCTTTTGTTTATGTTCATCTCGTGTGTGTGTGACCAACCCTCGAGCCAGTGTGTGTGTGACCCGCCTGAGTGACCAGAGTGGTGACCAAACCCGGCTGCCACACGCGCCACGCCACAATGACTCACACTGTTATGTATTGCTTATGTGTTTCCGGGACCCCTTATGTGTGTTTTTAGGACCCCTTGTGTAATATCAGGTCCTCTTGTGTGTTTTCAGGAACCCCTTATGTAATATCAGGTCCTCTTGTGTGTTTTCAGGACCCCTTATGTGTTTTCAGGAACCCCTCATGTAATATCAGGACCCCTTGTGTATTTTCAGGAACCCCTTGTGTAATATCAGGACCCCTTGTGTGTTTTCAGGACCTCTTGTGTGTTTTTAGGACCCCTTGTGTAATATCAGGAACCCCTTGTGTATTTTCAGGAACCCCTTGTGTAATATCAGGACCTCTTGTGTGTTTTCAGGACCCCTTCTCCGGTCCTCCTCCTTACGTATTTCTTGCACCCCATGTATTAATGTATCCCATAACCTGTTGAATTCCTGTAATTAATACATATCTTTTGTTTCTTCCTACAGGGCGGTGCGGAGGCAAAAGTAAGTGTCCCTTCTTTCTGCTAAAGGCGCCTCCCAAGGGTCATTCAGGGCCATGTTCCTTTGAGTGGAGCTCCCTAAAAGGTTGATGGCCTGAAGGATGACGACCTGGGAGCGCCTGGGCGTCCTGTTGTTATTGTGTGACACTTGTTGACCAAAGTTGGCTGAGGGCTGACCCTTGTCCTGCTGTGTGTGTGTGGTGTGTGTGTGTGTGTGTGTGTGTTAATATACTATAACTTATTATTAATGTGTCGCCAAGATTTGTGTGTGCAGGTAAGTGGTTGTGGCTCTGTTATTCCTCGTGTTGTGTACGTGTGAGCGGCGCGATAAACAAGTACTGTACATGTACTGTACCTGCAAGACATGTACTGACCATAGGCTTCAGGGAGGTGCGTTAAAGGCACATATTGATGCCTATGTGTACCTCTCTCTCTCTCTCTCTCTCTCTCTCTCTCTCTCTCTCTCTCTCTCTCTCTCTCTCTCTCTCTCTCTCTCTCTCTCTCTCTCTCTCTCTCTCTCTCTCTCTCTCTCTCTCTCTCTTGCTCTCTCTCCCCCCTCCCCCCATGGTCCGAGCCTCGCCCCTCCCAGCGGGGCTGCCGGGGGTCGCCACGGGGGGCGGGAGTTAACACGAAAGTTTTATGGACTTTAACAACAGTAAGTGACGTAATTTTTTTCTCTCTGGTGGAAGGAATTCTCCCCGTTTGTCGTTGTCTCTCCTTTCCTTCCATGTTTGGTAGGAAATGGTGCCCCTCTTCCCTTCTTGCCCATACCTCTCTCTACTCCTCCTCACTCCCTCCCTCCCTCCCTTCCTTCCCTCCCTCCCTGCCTACCTCCTTCCCTCCCTCACTGCCGTCTTCATCCCTTTCTCCCGCTCAGCCATACGACGTTCATCTCCTTTTAATTAGTAAGAACATATTATAACGATTTGCTTTCGTTTGTATGCCGAGAAGTGAGGTTATTTATGACGATCACTTTACCGATAGAAAATAACATCAGTTAGTTGTGATAAAAATAGGCACTGGAATCCTAGTCCCTATAACCCCCTCTGCCTATACTCCCACCTCGAACCCTTCACTCCTTGACTGGGAAACGTCCTAGAGGCACTCCAGCACGCCCCCAGCCCCCTTCTGCGCCCAAGAGGCCCCGGGGGTGGATGTGAGGAGGGACGAACAGTCGTTTCCAGCAGGGCAGCACGAGGCAGCTTGTTTGTTGTGGTGCTTATTGCCCTCCCGCCTCCCGCCTCCCGCCTGCCTTCCGCCCTGGTCACACTAACTCGCTCCCTTCACCCTCTCCCTTCTTTTGATATTTTCCTCGCTCACTGGTCGCCTCCTCCTCCTCCTCCTCCTCCTCCTCCTCCTCCTCCTCCTCCTCCTCCTCCTCCTCCTCCTCCTCCTCCTCCTCCTCCTGCTCCTCTTCCTCCTCCTTCCTCCTCCTCTTTTTCAACTTTACTATTCTTTTACTTTTAACACGTAGAAACTAAAGTGGTAGAAAGTAGTCACACAGGCAGCCTCGTTTGGCCCAGTAGGGCTGTTGCTGTCTGTTCTTCCTTTGTATTCCTTTGTCCTCCCCCTCCTCCTCCTCCTTTAGGCTGCATATCACCTACTCTTTCCCTCACACGTCCTCTTCCTTATACTTGCCTTTTGCTTCACTACTTCTCCTTCTGCAGTTTGCCTATCCCGCCTCTCCTCTTTTCCTCCCTCACACCATTCCATTCCTCTCCACAAGTAGTCAGTCAAGTCTCATGGACTCATGTGTGTTCTTACTTGCCTTTGCGTAGGAAGCTCGTGCGTATACAGTGTCCCTTTATATCACCACCTGGTCAAGGTAACACACACACACACACACACACACACACACACACACACACACACACACACACACACACACACACACACACACACACACACACACACACACACACACACAGGCCACATGTGCTTCCCGTACAGGTTGCACCCACGCCTTTGCACAGATGTTCAACTCACGTGTGTGTGTGTGTGTGTGTGTGTGTAGTGGCATAGAAAAAGAACACTGCCTGTGATTTCGTGTTCCTTGCCTCCACTCACCGTCTAGACACACGTTCATCATATCGATCGATCAAGACTCATTCACCCCGTCACCTGCGCGCTATGGGACCTTGCTCTCCCTCGCCACCCTCCTTCCCGCGACCTTCCTGACTTGCTTGGGTATTCTTAAGGCAAAGGTGTTATCGACGACCCACTGGAATGCAATCACTCGCTCCAGCACTCGCCAACACCATCATTATGAGACTCACGTGGTGTTTCAATTATCATCTGATCACGTACGATATTCCTTACGAGGCTTTGGAAAGAAGAATATGAATGAAGAACGTCTGAAGGGAATAAATATATGAGTCAACCCTAGAGAATGGGGGAAAAAGTATTTTTTTAAACAGATCTTAGTCCACCCTAGAAAATGGGGGAAAAAGTTTAAAAAAAAAAAAAAAAAAAAAAACAGGTCCAACCCTAGAAAATTGGGGGAAAAAAAAAACGTAAAAAAAAAAGATCTGAGTCTACCCTAGAAAATGGGGGAAAAGTAAAAAAAAAAAAAAAAAGATCTGAGTCCACCCAAGAAAATGGGAGAAAAGTATAAAAAAAAAAAAAATCTGACTTCATCCTAGAAAATGGGGGGAAAAGTAAAACAAACAAAAACTGATCTGAGTCCACCCTAGAAAATGAGGAAAAAGTATTTAAAAAAAAAAAAAATCTGAGTTCACCCTAGGAAATGGGGAAAAAGTAAAAAAACTAAACAGATCTGAGTCCACCTTAGAAAATGGGGGGGGGAAAAAAAAAAAAAAAAAAAAAAAAACAGGAGCGACGTGCGAGGAAAGTGACGTGCATGCCACCTGGCCTCTCATTATCGGCCTCAGGTGTTGCATGAGGCACGACACCTTCTATACACAGGCCGTGCGTGAGTCCTCGCTGCGGCACGTAAGGTCGCGTTTCTCAGGTTTTTAACACCCCCTTGAAGGGCTTCGTCAGGTCTTCACACACTCTGGCACGCCTCACATACCCTCTATATCCCTCCCACCCCCACACACACACCCAAACGCCCCCCACACACACCAAACGCCCCCCAAATGCCCCCAACATGCCCCCAAATGCCCCCAACACCCCCCCACAACATACATTCCCGTCCAATCTGTCTCGTAAATCCCCCCCACTCTGAACACCTTCCCCTCCCCTTCCTCCCCAACCCTCACATTATGACAGGGTAGGAAGGGCGAGTGGTCATTTATCATCACCTCGCTGGCCCCGCGTGTCCCCAGCCCTGTAATAGGTCAGGTGCGACGGGGACTCGGCGCCTGATTAGAGTGCCCGCCGCCACCCGTCCTGCCGAGGTGCCTGTCCGTCACTCATGAGACGAGGAAGGTGCCACGTGGCTTTCGTGTTGTATCCCACGCCCTGGACTTGTGGTTGAAGGTCTGGATGGCTTCATTACGTGTGTGTGTGTGTGTGTGTGTGCGTGTGTGTGTGTGTGTGTGTGTGTGTGTGTGTGTGTGTGTGTGTGTGTGTGTGTGTGTGTGTGTGTGTGTGTGTGTGTGTGTGTGTGTGTGTGTGTGTGTGTGTGTGTGTGTGTGTGTGTATTCATCTAGTTGTATTCATCTAGTTGTATTTTACAGGGCCAGAGCAATGCTCGTGTGGCCCCGTCTCCATATCAACATTTTTATCATTCATCCTTAGTGCTTTGTGTTGGCCGAAGCCAGCACCCCGGAGAGCAGGTCACAAACCCCGGCTAACACCCGGTACCCATTCACTGCTGGGTGGACAGGAGCTCGGGTTTTCAGGAAACAACCCATCTGTTTCCGCTCCGCCCGGGGATCGAACCGGGACTTCTCGGCTGTGAACCGAGCGTGCTAACCACTACACCACGGAGTACCCTGTACTCGTGGTGTGGTGTGTGTGTGTGTGTGTGTGTGTGTGTGTGTGTGTGTGTGTGGTGTGCGTGTGTGTGTGTGTGTGATTAGGAGACATCATTACCTTAAATGTTATCAGCAGCTCTTGTGTCTCACCCAATCTTATTTGACGTCACATCTAATTTGTGGTACGAACACACACACACACACACACACACACACACACACACACACACACACACACACACACACACACACACACACACACACACACACACACCACACACACACACACACACACACACACACACACACACACACATAAATCACAACAGACACACACACACACACGTACAGACATATTTTTAACGTAAGCCAACACGTGAGCGCAAATCGCCTGTGTAAACAAATGGTGTTCATATGTCACTCCTGCATAATTCATAGTACATACATCGTGTTATAATATATTAATGTTAGTGTTCTGCTGAATATAAATATCATCTGACACGATTTGGTCTTGAGTAGGAAAACCTTGTTATTCTTTTACTGACTGTGTGTGTGTTGAGCTTGATTGATTAGTTTTCAGTATTTCCACATTAGTTCCTTCGCCTCTTCCTCTTCCTTCCTCTCCCTCCGTCCCTCCCCAGAAATACCCTCTCGCCCAGGAATACCCTCTCCCAGATACACCCCTCCCAGACCACACCTCCCCCAGTACCACACCCTCTCCCTCCCAGACACACACCCCTCCCCCAGACACACACCCCTCCCCAGAAAACCCCCCAGACACACACCCTCCCCAAGATATCCCCTCTCCCCCAGACACACACCCCTCCCCCAGACACCCCCCTCCAACACACACCCCTCCCCCAGACACACACCCCTCCCCCAGAAACACCCTCACCCCCAGACACACCCCAGACCCCCCCCCCCCAGACACACACCACGCGCGTCCCCTGGGTAATCATGTCACGCTGCTTGTCATGCCTGAGGGAAGAGCGACCTGGGTACCACACACACACACACACACACACACACACACACACACACACACACACACACACACACACACACACATGCAGTCATAACTCCGCACTAGAACTTACTTGTAGTGTATAATTTTGATTCATTATTCAATTTTACGAGACTTTCACGTCTTGTGGTTCGAAGTGTGGCGGGAGGCGACTCTTCCTTTCCTTTCCTCTTCCCATCCCTCCCCCTCACTCCTCCTTCCCTCTTCCGACTCCTATTCTTCTTCCTTTCTCTTCCTCCCTTCCTTTTATAGCCTTTCTTCCATCCTCCTCTCCCAATCCCTCTTCTTCCTTTCTCTTCCTTCCTTCTTTACTAGCCTTCCTTCCTTCCTCCTCCCCTATCCCTCTTCTTCCTTTCTCCCTCTCCCTTCCTTTAACTAGCCTCCTTTCCTCCCTTCCTTCCTTCCTGCCCCTCTTCTTCCTTTCTCCCCCTCCCTTCCTTTAACTAACCTCCCTCCCTTCCTTCCTTCCTCCCTCCCTCCCTTCACTACTGACAGTTTGAGTAATACCGTACACACACCTGTCGCATTTCATCGTCAGGAAGTTAGTGTCTCCGCGACTTAAAGTGATAGGCGTGAAGGGCTGGGCGGGGCGGGATAGCCTGATCTTGTGTCGCGGTCGTGGGCGTGGGCGTGGGTGGGTTTGCCGGGTAAGAGAGAGAAAAAGGTCGCTGTGGATTTTTGTGTGACGGTTTTAAGTTCTGCGGTGGAGTGTGGGTGGAGGTGGACTTTATGTGGGCGGGCGTGAGCGGTGTTCAGGTTGTGCGTGATAATGTGGATGAGTCACACCCATAGCCGTGATGTGGTAGATGAGAATATAACCCAGTGATCCTTGTACTCCACCTCCTCCACTTTCTCCACATCCACCAATCCACCCTCGACACCTCACATTCCACCACAACTACCACCACATTGTTAGACCTCCCCGGGCCTCCAAACACGCCTGATATATTAAACAAACGCTATGAAAGTTTGTATCTGGGATTGAATAACATTATAACACCCTGGATGTGGCAACGTGGTATAGATGCATGACTAATTGGCGAGGTGGGGCCAGGTGACGCGCGCCGCTCATTGGCTAGTCCTCACCTGGCCGGCACACCCCCCAGCCAGCCGCCCGACACACCAGCGCGCGCAAATTAGGAAATGCGCCAACTTACGCTCCTTTTTTTATCAATTCAAGAGAAGACACTGTCCGGTGCACATTCCTCTCCGTCTGGCACCGCAAGGCTAAAGGAAAGGTGACGCTGCTGTCTCTTTTACCTTCAAACCAGCGACGCAGAACGGAAAATGGGATTCGGATAGAGCCTTTTGCGGAGAGGGGAGAGATAGAGGGGAGGAGGGAGGGGAGATAGACAAAATTCAACGGCTGAAAGAAACGTTAAAGCTCAGTTGGCCTGGACTCCTGAGACGCTACTCGGGCCTCGGGGGAATGAAAATTAATCCATCACTCCAATTTGGACTAGATGGTGATGAGAGAGTGAGACGAAAACTCCGCCGGGGGTGTGAGTCTCATCTCCTGCCTTTCACTCCCATGCACGAAGACCTCAGTCACTCTAGCGGCAGCCTGGATTGTGTTGGTGGTCTGGTCCTTCCTATATACCCTGCATAGCGCTGATGCTGGATGGACGTGGTTTTTTGTTTTAGTTTTTTTCACATCACAAAGGACTGGCCATGGTAAAAAAAAAAAAAAGTTACAAAAAGTCCGCTGAGTTGCCAGTGCCTATAAAGAAGCCAGTAAGAGAATTATAAAAAGGAGGGTGGACCCATTTAGTTAGGGAGGTGTCTTGTCACTCCTCTCTTGAAAATATTAAAGTCAAAGGAAGGTGGAAAAATAGAAACAGGAAGAGGTTGCACACAGGGATCCCCAGCCACCTCAAGGCCATAAAGGGAGGGCGGGAGAGTCTTTACATTTAACCATCAGAGTACACTACCTCGGTATCTCTTTACGTATCTATGTATCTATCATCGATCTTTCTATGCCGACTTATCTTCCCTCGCTTGACTCTCTCCTACATATCTTCTCTCTGCCCACCCTCTCCCCACTTGGCCGCCCACCCACCCACCCTCCACCGCCCACCCTCTCCCCACTTGGCCGCCCACTCACCCACCCTCCACCGCCCACCCTCTCCCCACTTGGCCGCCCACCCACCCACCCTCCACCGCCCACCCTCTCCCCACTTGGCCGCCCACCCGCCCACCCTCCACCGCCCACCCTCTCCCCACTTGGCCGCCCACCCGCCCACCCTCCGCCCTCTACATTACTATGCAAATGAGGGAGCGTGGAGCAGCGGGTCGCCTGTTGGCCTCCTGCATTACGACGGACGGATGGCCTGTCAGCTCTTGTAATCTTCCGAGCTTCATTGAAAATTTACGAGACTCTCAGAGCGCGCAAACCTCCTGAAGCTCCCCGCCGTCGCCCTGGGGAGTTGCTCATTACCTGTGGGTTATGGGCGCCCCGCTAAACTTGAAGGGAGGCAAGGGGGCAGACATGGGTTCCTGGCTTCCCAGTCCCCATCGTTCCTTGGGCTTGTTTGTTTACGGTCAATTTTTCTCTTCATTATTAACTTTCATAAGAACGGACAACTGGTTTCGTGCATGTGTGTGTGTGTGTGTGTGTGTGTGTGTGTGTGTGTGTGATGCTTCAGTCTGCTGCCTCTTCTATTTTTTTCTTCTCTGACGTTTCCTCTATTGCCTCTGAGTTACCTTCCTCACCACCTTGCAAGTATAGCCTTTACAATTTGCTTTCCTCCTCATAACCGTTCAATTCCCTTTCAACACATCGCCTCCGTGCCATACCTCCTCTCATACCCCTTTCATACTCCTCCTTTTCTTCACAGTCTCTTATATCACCTCTCCCTTCCTTTCTATATCCCTTCCCCATATCTATCTCTCCCCTTTCCTCCTCTCCTGGCCTTGATTAATCGAAGGATCAACTGATTGTCAAATTAATCGTACCGTCAGACTCAAGATTGCTTGCTGATTAAACCTGTCAGGAGGGAATAGCCATGTCTCGTTCTCTCAACCCCTTGCTTCTCCTTGTGCCCTTGCAGCCTCGTATCCTTCACGTCCCCAGGGAAGGCAAGAGACGGCGGTGTCCTGTAAACTTGTTCCTTATGGATTGTAAATTTGTTGTCGCTTGTACCTGATGATTGGCCTGTTCTTGTTGGCGCTTGTTCTTGTATTGCCACTTTGTTGTTGTTGTTATTATTGTCGTTGTTTTTGTGGTTTCCTCCTCTTCTTCGTCTACTTCTCATTCCTATTCTATTGTACTTTGTCTCTTTACTGTATTTATCTGATTACATACTGAATATCGACAGAGGGAGAGGGCACGAATACTTCTTTCTCTCTCTCTCTCTCTCTCTCTCTCTCTCTCTCTCTCTCTCTCTCTCTCTCTCTCTCTCTCTCTCTCTCTCTCTCTCTCTCTCTCTCTCTCTCTCTCTCTCTCTCTCTCTCTCTCTCCCCCCCCCCCTAACGTTCGAAAAGTACTCATGTTTTATATTGCTTTCTTTTATCCTCATTTTACAAATTTCTTCCTTATATCAATTTGTTACATTTGATTGATATATATATATATATATATATATATATATATATATATATATATATATATATATATATATATATATATATATATATATATATATATTTAGGACTGTCTCTTGCTTCTATCGTTATAAGTCCTTTGTTCTCATCAGCACTCGTTATTGGTCTCCACGCCCCCGCCTATATAGTTGGGCCCGCGGCGTTATAGGGGCCTCATTAGCGAACTGGCCGGTCTTATACACTCTGTTGTCGCCGCGCTTCCGGCAGTTTATTACGGCTGAGGTAATTTGTGACAGGCAAGTGTGTTTACGAGTTCACACTTGAGGGTTTAGATAATGACATCCCCTCGCACTTACCTCCTTAACGACGCCGCCACGCACCCGTCACCCGCCCTAACTACCCTCCACACACACACACACACACACACACACACACACACACACACACACACACACACACACACACACACTCATTTTTCGACAATGCTGAATTTTGAAGCGATGAACTTTACTTCTCATCTGATTGGCTGTTAATGCCTCCCTATCTGTGAAATGCCGCGTATGTGAGAGACACTCGGGTGATCCAGCTGCTCCCCGCGTACTGTGGGAAGAGGCAGCCGCCCAAACCCCTCAAGGACGAGGGGAACACGTGAAGAGATTTCGTTACAAAAATCCGGTAAAAAATCCTGCTTGAGCCGTGTATGCCCAGCGCGGAGTGCTGCGTCAGTCTTAGTGTGTCTCCGTGAAGGGTCGAGGGACGGTGCTGACCTGGTGATTTCTGCGTCACCTGTAGCGATGACAGGCGGGGATGAAAGCAAAGCAATGAAGGCCAGGGAGGCCAGTGTACCAAGGGTGGGGAGAGTAGGGGCGGCAAGACAGGTATGGTGGAGCGCAGGGTGTGGGCGGGAGGCGAGAGGGTTGAGGGGGTGGCGAGAGGGTTGAGGGGGTGTAGCGTCGCCACGGCCGTCACTACCTCAACAGGGGTCCTGGCCGCCCGCGCCCCCCGCAGCGCCGCCTCCACCTCAACACTACGTCCTCTAATCACCCAAGCGCACTACACTGAGCCTTGTTGTGACTTGCAAGTGTCATCCCTGTGCTGTCCGCATGTGCGCACCTGCCGCCAAGCCCGACACACCCAGCGAGCGCCCCCCAGGGCCCCATGGAGGCACAGGCGCAGGTGGGCCTCTGCCGCCTTAATTGAGAAAGTGTTATCAAGATGGACACAGACTCTGTCTGGCCGCGGTAAGACACGGGCCCTTCATGCTCCCAAGTGTCGGCCGCCGCGTGTCTGAAAGGAAATGGACTTCCATGCTTTTGTCTGCTCGTTAGTTTTCGTTAGTAAAAACCAACAAACGGCGCGGCGACTTTGTCTTGGGTGTCGGTGCCGTGGCCTCCTGGGGCGAGAAGGCCAACACAGGTCTGCCCTCCGCGGGACGCCCGCCAGGGCTGGGTTGTGCCCGACGTCTGCTGGCCAGTAACAGCGGTGATGGCCCACGCCGGCCGGAGGGACTGACACGTACAACACCTTCAGGTGGTGCAGCCCCTCCGCCGCGATGCTGCAACGGCTTGACACACCGCCGTGGAAAACAACGTCTGTACATGGAAGAGATAAGACCATCGTAACTATTTAGACCTGGTGTGTCCACATGTGACCCAAACCCTACGGAAGGGCAGAGGGAGGCGCCTTTGTAAATCCCACTAGATCTTGTCTCTGGCCGCGCTCCCCAAAACCAATTATTGCCTCAGCACCAGTGCCTCTCCCTCACCTCCACCTATACCTCTCCTCCGCGCTCCCTCCTCACCCTAAAAGCTCCCTCCTGCCTCCCCCACGCCTCCTTCCGCCTCACCCTTCGCTAGTGAGGTAAAGCAGGCACAGGAAACTTAATTAGGCGTGAGAGAAGCTCTCCGCCTTTGATGATTCAAAGCAAGAAAGACGAATCGTCATGTGGTGAAGGCAGAAAGGCTTGGCTAAGGGAGGGGGGGAGGGGAGGGCTATGGTACAGAATGTTTGCTTGGACCAAAAAGGGCGTTGGTGTGGAGGTTGTGGGAGTGTTGGCACGGAGGTGGTGGAGGCCGAGGGTAAGGGTGAGGGAGGGGGTGGTGTGGCGCCCAGCGGGGAGCTCTCCCTCTTTGTCTTTGGTGTGACTCCCGCTGCTCTCGACCGACTCGCCCTATCGCAGAATTAATACTCGCCGGCTCGCCCAATGACCTGTGACTGACTGGTGGGCGTGGGTGCAGGCGTGGGCGTCGGCGTGGACTTGGTGGTGCGGATGTCAGCAAGGGTATGGGTGGATGCAAACTTTATGTAACATTGTCTCTCTTTAATTTCAGTTCGCGCTTCCTCCCATCCTCCTCCGTGCCTCGCATTCTCCGTACCGCTGCCTTCATCCCTTCCTTCCCCGCCCATTCCTCACCTGTCTCCCCCCCCTATGAGCCCATCCTGCCTCCCGCTTCCTCGGCGTCGTTTCCCACCGCCGCGTGCTCCCTCCTAGCCCGGAATGTTGACACTCTTCCAAGCAAACACCATGAGGCAAAACTTTCCACGGGATAAAAATGTGCCTCGCCTTTTATTTTATTTTTATAACCTATAAGTACTCTCTCGCACCCTCCACTCCACTTTGGCCGCCCTCCTTTACTTATAATTCACTTTTCTTCTTCACTCTCCCCTGTACATCTGCGCTTACCCTCGTTCTTACCTTTTAACTCTCATTTCCCCTTCCCTTCACCCCTTCCCTCATCCCCCCCAGCAGCGTGCCTCTCACCTCGGCGTGGCCCGCTATCCCTGAGGCGCCCTGGGTAATTCTTAGGCAAATACGAGCTCTTTGCTGACCGGC
>JACEEZ010006319.1:644577-647077 GCA_016584305.1 Chionoecetes opilio | reverse complement strand
CACACACACACACACACACACACACACACACACACACACACACACACACACACACACACACACACACACACAGCCTTTCATCCACCGCTGTGCACCCATACGCATAGCCCACATCAGGAAGGACTAGATGGTAGATAACAATAAGGAGACGAAGGGAGAAGGTGTGGAATCCATCGGTTGTAGGTGCTGGCCCAGGGTTTCCAGGGAGACGGACAGGTGGGCTGGGCTGTTATTGTTCGCACCTGCTCCCTGGCCGCGTCTTGTCTTATCGCAGGGAGGGATCGACAGCGCTACGACTAGACGCGACCTTAGCCCATGGATTGCCCCTCGCCTCCCTCTCTATGTCCGCCCTGTACCTCTTTGTCTCTGTCTGTCCGTCTGTCTGCCTATCTGTCCCTCTGTCTGTTCGTTTCTCCGTGTCACTTTTTTTTATTTGGTTGGTCTCTGTGTGTGTGTGTGTGTGTGTGTGTGTGTATATATTTCTCTCTAACTCTTTAATTCCCTTTACTTGTTCACAATTTTTGTATCTCTTTTTGCTCTCTCGCTTTAATACTTCATGCAAGGAATTTTTCTCCCTTTACCTGCAATTCATTTTGTATCACCTAATTTGTAAAGTTATGTATGAGAGAGAGAGAGATACAAAAAAAAAGGAAGTTCGAATGGCAGAGTTATGGAAAGAAAGGAAGGGAGATGAGGAGGAGGAGGAGGAGGAGGAGGAGGAGGAGGAGGAGGAGGAGGGAGGAGGAGAGGAGGAGGAGGAACACTAGGGCTGGGGGAAGGGGAGGTAGAAATTAGGAGGAAGGAGGAAGTGATGATCTTATCAGTACATATGGGTGACAGTGTGGTTCCTGCATCCACTGTGGAAGGGATTGATCCAACTGGGTGATGATTGCCTCCACCTGGCCCTGGGTGCTGATCAGGTGGAGTGGGAGGGAAGGAGAGGGGATGCAGGAAGAGGAGGAGGAGGAGGAAGGATAATAAAAGAGAGAGAGAGAGAGAGAGAGAGAGAGAGAGAGAGAGAGAGAGAGAGAGAGAGAGAGAGAGAGAGAGAGAGAGAGAGAGAGAGAGAGAGAGAGAGAGAGAGAGAGAGAGAGAGAGAGAGAGAGAGAGAGAGAGAGAGAGAGAGAGAGAGAGAGAGAGAGAGAGAGAGAGAGAACAGGAGTAAGACGTACAGGAGACTGGTGAATATAGGTAAAAAAAAAAAAAAAAAAAGTCAGAGGCTAAATAAAGGCTGAAAAAAAAGGGGTGAAAAAAGATAACTTCACGATGAATAATGAAGTAATGTATAAGCATAGGTTTGTAGGTGTCTTTTTTTTTCTTCATCTTCTTTTTATTATCGGATTTACACTATATACATCTGTTCTCTAATTTATAGATTCTTGTTTACTTTTACTTTTAATTCGGGGACATGACTTTGCAAGGTGAGCGAAGGGTATGTTGAGACGCGAGAGACCAGACAAGAACATAACTACTGGAGGGAGGGAAGGCATGCGATCAAATTACAAAGGATAATTACAAAGATAAGAAGAGCTATAAAGAGGTGTATAAGTGTGTGTGTGTGTGTGTGTGTGTGTGTGTGTGTGTGTGTGTGTGTGTGTGTATGACTGTGTGTGTGTGTGTGTGTGTGTGTGTGTATGACTGTGTGTGTGTGTGTGTGTGTGTGTGTGTGTGTGTGTGTGTGTGTGTGTGTGTGTATGTGTGTATGACTGTGTGTGTGTGTGTGTGTGTGTATGACTGTGTGTGTATGTGTGTGTGTGTGTGTGTGTGTGTGTATGACTGTGTGTGTGTGTGTGTGTGTGTGTGTGTGTGTGTGTGTGTGTGTGTGTGTGTGTGTGTGTGTCTGCAAGCACCAACAAGACGAGATAACAACCGCGGTGCAGAACTTGGCATAACTCAGAGGGCCGCGGGCAGAGAGAGAGAGAGAGGTCTGGACTCCCCGGTGTGACGAGGCCGTAAGTTCACCTAATGTTATTGCCTGGAAACTCACTAAAACCACGAAGCCCCCGGCATATCTAGGACCATGGTGGGGATGAAGGGGAGGGGAAAAGATGGGGAGGAGGTAGGGGAAAGGGGGGGAAGGAAGGGAAGGGGAATAGGTGGGGAGGAGGTATAGGGGAAGGTAGCATCGCATCTCCTTAGTTTAACGTATACCTTAACTAGGGAGGGGAAGGAAGGAAAGGGGAATAGGTGGGGAGGAGGTAGGGGAATTAGCATCACGTCCTTAGCTCAGCATATACCTTAACTAGGGGAAAAGGGGGGGGGGGGGGTAAGGGAAGGGGAATAGGGATGACGTCACGACCTCTCAGACCAATGTAATTATTTTCGGTCAAAACAGCTCGCCAGCCGCCGCCCCGCCGGTCACATTAAGAGGCGTCGACCCCGGGACATCTGCCCTCCGATCAGATTACCCCCAGCGTTACCCTAATCGTCGGGTCGGCATGTTTGCGAAGTTAAAACCGAAGATAAATAAGGTTGGCTCAGGGTTGTGTCTCGTACTACT
>JACEEZ010006319.1:627077-634577 GCA_016584305.1 Chionoecetes opilio | reverse complement strand
TATTAACTATCTGCTGCTTCATTTGCATATCTCTCTCCGCTCCCCTCTCACTCTCTTCCTCTCTCTCCTCTCTTTTGCTTCGTTCGTAGGACCTAGCGACGGCACCGTCGTTCTCTATACTCATATCTTGTGAGTTTTAGATAGGGATGAGGGTATTGCTTCTCTCTCTCTCTCTCTCTCTCTCTTCTCTCTCTCTCTCTCTCTTCTCTCTCTCTTCCCCTCTCTCTCTCTCTCTCTCTCCTCTCTCCTCTCTTCTCTCTCTCTCTCTCTCTCTCTCTTCTCTCTCTCTCTCTCTCTCTCTCTCTCTCTCTCTCTCTCTCTCTCTCTCTCTCTCTCTCCACACACTCTGTCACTCTCTCTTTTATAGCTACTGTCCTCAAATTACAAAAAATTTCAAAACCAATATTTCCCCACACATCCACGACCTCTCTTCCTCCACGCCCATCTTATATACATCCTCACGCCCTTACGCCCACATCCATACGCCCACACCCACACGCCCACACCCACACGCCTCGCCGCCCACAACTCCCTGATCCGCCCGTTGGACTTGTCAGCAAGAGTTTTTCACCGCCTACTGAATAAGCAATGAGAAGCCTCCTCTTAGTGTGTGTGTGTGTGTGTTCCGGCCCCCTCCCCCCCACTCTTGACCCATGGATCACCCCGCCCCACACCCACACCCACACCCACACCCACACCCACACCCACCCTTAACACTTCCCCATCGCCTCCTCCCTCCGTCTTTATCAGAACCCACACGTTAGGTTAGGTTAGGTAAGGTTAGGTTAGTAGCTTAGGTTAGGTTAGGTTAGGTTAGGTTAGGTAAGGTTAGGTTAGGTTAGGTTAGGTTAGGTTAGGTTAGGTTAGGTTAGGTTAGGTTAGGTCCACACGCTAGCTTATTGGAGGTGACCATCGCTATTACTTGGTTATTTTCATTATTGCATTATCATTATTATTATTATTATTATTATTATTATTGCTTTTGTTTATGATGTCTGAAGTAGTTTTTTTTTACGCGAGTTTCAATGGAGGACTAACACGACTATTAATTGTATTTTCACATTTCCTGTTAAGATTTAGTGCTGTTGTTGGTGTGTGTGTAACGATGTTGATGCTGCCAACCATTTAAGCCCCTTCACACCCACATCTTTCCTTTGAAATAAAATATATAATCGTTTGTTGTCAGCCATAAAATTTTGAAAAATAACTTAATATACCAAATAAGCTTGTGTACAAGAATACTAAAGAGGTCATATCTATAAAATATTGCCTGTATTCATTAAAATCGTCTAATGGTACCTAAATTACAATGAAAATTACGTTCTGGGCCTCAAGGGGTTAAATATGTGGCATATATACGTAGTCATGGAGAGGATATGATAAAAGATATATATAAAAGACAACCTTGAGGTATGCATTACTACATACAGACTACTCGTATTTTACTGTGTTATTCTCAGAAGTGATCATATATATATTTTTTTTTTCTCTCTCTCTCTCTCTCTCTCTCTCTCTCTCTCTCTCTCTCTCTCTCTCTCTCTCTCTCTCTCTCTCCCCCTCTTCTCTTCTCTCCCCTCTCTCTCTTCTCTCCTCTCTCTCTCTCTCTCTCTCTCTCTCTCCTCTCTCTCTCTCTCTCTCTCTCTCTCTCTCAGACCAACACTCATCCATTCACGCATTTTCATTCCTCTAATATTACCAAAACTAATTAAAATACCTATGAAAAAAATACTGAATGATTTGCAATGATCGTGAATGGCTTGGCGCCGCGTCCTGAGCTTCTGAATGGCCGCGCCTCCCAACCAAGTGTCGCTGAATGTGCTATCAAGAAATTTATTTGGTGTTAATCAGGCCCGATTATTTAATTATCAGTGTTTGTGTGCATTGAGATATATCTTAAATTTTCTCCCACTAATTTATCACTTCAACAGCACCAGGTTTTGTAGTGAATGCATGAGAGAGAGAGAGAGAGAGAGAGAGAGAGAGAGAGAGAGAGAGAGAGAGAGAGAGAGAGGAGAGAGAGGAGAGAGACGAGAGAGAGAGAGAGGAGGGAGAGAGAGAGAGGAGAGAGAAGCAATATCCTCATCCCTCACTAAAACTCACAAGTATTATGGTATGGAAACGACGGCAGAGAGAGAGAGAGAGAGAGAGAGAGAGAGAGAGAGAGAGAGAGAGAGAGAGAGAGAGAGAGAGAGAGAGAGAGAGAGAGAGAGAGAGAGAGAGAGAGTAGGGGCGTCACAGTGGGTGGCTCAGGACTGTAGCGTCACCGTCACACTGAAGGGGATGACGCTATAGGGTGAGATGACGTCATCCTCACCCTTACACACCCTCTGGGCCTCACGTCACCCCTCCTGCAGCCCTCCCTCAGGCGGGGTGTCTGTGTGGGCTGCTCATATGGGGTGAACATTGCCTTAGAGTTTTAGGGAATTACTAAAAACGAGAGAAAAAAAATATGGGAATGACTAAAAACGAGAAAAAAATATACCTTGATACGAAATTACTGTGTGTGTGGCTGTGTTTTTATTTGCATTTATTTATATATATATATGTTTTTCGTCAGGTCAAAAATAACTGGCGGTGTTGATTGTACTCTTGGCGGCGTTTTTGTCGGCCATGCAAAGACCCATCCACTTCCCGGCGAGTGTTGCGCTTTACCGCCAGCACGGGAAGCACCTGCCTTGCTGATCCCTCACACTCACCTTGGCACCTGTTCAGTTCAGTTCAGTTGTGGGTCGAGAGTCTGGCCAAAGACTTACTGTATAGAGTAGTTTTTTTTTTTTTTTTTTTTTTTTTTTAAAGCAAGTCATTTATTTATTTTAATTCTATCTGGTTTTTTTATTTTTTCGTTTTTTTTTTTCTATATACATATGCAAAGGAAAAAAGGTCCGAAACGTCTGGCTTTTTTCATCGGCACTCCCTGACGTGTCTCTTCTTGCTGTCTGGGTCTTTAATTAGTTTTCTTCTCTTATTCTGTCTTTTAATTTCTTTCACTTTCTTTCCTCTTATTTTCTCTGGTCATCCAAAAACTGTTGATTGTTCTTTTTGCTTCTTCCACATTTCCATCTTCAAACAAATGTTCCCTTATATATATTTTTTGGAGGCTCTTCTGTCGTGTGTGTTAAGATGCTAGGATGCGCTAAAATTGTAGTAGTGGTTGTTGACGAAATTGAAGAGGACCTATGAAGCGATACTAAGCGTCAGAAGTCACAAGAATAATAATAAGAAGTTGGTTGTAGTGAATCTTAGGAGGGAATTTGTAAGGGGAAGGGGTGGTTATGGTGATGGTCTTGTGTGCGTGGGGGGGGGGGGGGGGGGGAAACACTAACCATAAAAGAAATATTTGTTGTAGTATACTGTGTAAAAATGTTTGTGCCCATCAGTACCTTCATGTTCATCAGAGTTAACCATCAAATACAAAAACCACATGCATCTGATAAGCACCACCTGACTAAACCCTCCTTTGTACCTATCACAGTTACCCATCACTCACACCAACCCACTCTAAACCCACCTAACCCACGTAAAACCCACCTTAACCCACCTACACATACACAGACATACGTAAGACCCACACATGCGCACCTAGTCCAATGTTATCTATCACATTTGCGCCCATCCGAGAAGCCCTTCATACCGGGCCATCCCAAGGACACCCCATCCTCCCGTGCCCACCAGGAGGGGCCATCAGAGGCACGCCGCCCCAGTGTTTTGACATGGGAGGGTAAATGAGGTACGGACGACCATTTCTCAAACTTGGCAAAAGAGACGGATGAGATTTATTAGACCCTTGTTGAGGCGTAGCTATGGGGGAGATGGATGAGAGAGAGAGAGAGAGAGAGAGAGAGAGAGAGAGAGAGAGAGAGAGAGAGAGAGAGAGAGAGAGAGAGAGAGAGAGAGAGAGAGAGAGAGAGAGAGATAATTAGTATTACCGAAGAGACAAGGTTAAGGAATATAAGAGAGAGAGAGAGAGAGAGAGAGAGGGGTTTGAAAGGCTGGGAGGAAGACGAGGGAGGAGGAGGAGGAGGAAGGAGGTTGTTTGTTCTGAGCAGGTTAGGTAGTCAGGTCACGTCTTCTCCCTTGCTCACTGTTCGGGTCCTCACAGTCCTCCCAGCATCCTCTTCAGATCTCCCCAACCCTTCCCCAACCTCCTCCTCTCTCCCTCCCTCCCTCTCTCCACCTCCTACCAATACCCAAAACCTCTTTACTGTCTTTACTTACCCTTCTTCTTTTGCTTCTTCTTATTTTGCTTGTTCTTCTTCTCCTTCTTCTTCTTCTTCTTCTTCTTCTTCTTCTTCTTCTTCTCTTCTTCTTCTTCTTCTTCTTCTAATTATTCTTCGTCTTCTCATGCATCTCCTCCTTTCTTCCTCTGCCACGCCCTCACGCTGTTCTCCTCCCTTCTCATCTTCTTCAGTAGCTCTTTCTTCTGTCCTCCTCCGCCCCTCTCACAAGTCTCCTCCCTCCTCCTCCTCCTCCTCCTCCTCCTCCTCCTCCTCCTCCTCCTCCTCCTCCTCCTCCTTACAGTATCCTCCTCCTCTTTCTAACATAGCACATAACATTCCAAGGGATAATGTTCTCACCATTCCTTTCATTCTCTCTCTCTCTCTCTCTCTCTCTCTCTCTCTCTCTCTCTCTCTCTCTCTCTCTCTCTCTCTCTCTCTCTCTCTCTCTCTCTCTCTCTCTCTCTCTCCTCCTCTCTCTCTCTCTCTCTCTCTCTCTCTCTCTCCTCTCTCTCCTCCTCTCGCTCTCGCTCTCTCTCTCTCTCTCTCTCTCTCTCTCTCTCTCTTCTCTCTCTTCTCTTCTCCTCTCTCTCTCCTCTCTCTCCTCTCTCTCTCCTCTCTCTCTCTCTCTTCTCTCTCTCTCTCTCTCTCTCTCTCTCATTCATTTCCTCATTCACGTTATTCACTGCATGGTTTCCTCACCCTCGCATTTCCAACATTCATTTCTGTACACTCGAGTTGTCGTTCGCTCTTCCTCGTAATATTTATCCTCCCATTTTTCCTTCATTTGTGTGAGATGCGTAATTAACCAAGGGAGGAGGAGGAGGAGGGGGAGGAGGGGGAGGAGGAGGAGGGGGAAGGGGAGGAGGAGGAGGAGGAGGAATTCAATACGTACGTACCTCGGATTTTTTTATCACTCTTCATACGCATAACTTGATATTGATGTAATTTGCTGTGTTCGATATTGTTATTATTATTAGCATCATTATTATTATTATTATCATTATTATTATTATTATTATTATTATTATTATCATTATTACCATTATTATTATTATTTCCATTATTATTATTAAAATAATATCATTACTATTATTTAGATCAGCATTATTGCTATTATCTTTATTATTATCATTATTATCATTTCAGTCATCATCATCATCGTCAATAGTCTCATCCTCATCATCATTCATGGTGTGATAATACTGATAACAATCCTACTTTTATCACAACCGCTATTTTACGTCTGTGCCATTCAATAATTTTCATTTAAAGCTGAAACAGAATAGACACTGCAGCCAGGTATTTGGAGGGGAGGGAGAGGGAGAGGGGGTTATAGATATGGATGGGGAAGGGTGAGGGGAGGCACAGGAGGGGAAAGGGGGGTGAGGGGAGTTAAATCAGTGGATGAGTAAGGAAGCAAGGCAGAGAGGGGAAGAGAGCGAGGGGGGGGGGATAAAGGGAGGGAAGGGTAGGTAACAATAAAAGTATCAGGTTAATTAAAGGTAATCCCCCTCCTCCCCTCCCCCCTTCCCCCCTTCCCCCCTTCCCCCCTCCCCCCCTTCCCCATCAGCGTCAACCGCAAGCCAACGCCGCGGCCGGTAATGTAATTGGGCAGAGTTTCGCAAGATAAATGTAATTGCGTAATACGTAGCGCTATTTAATCGAGCCACCGCGATACAGCAGGCACTTTATGAAATTAGTTGGCGAGATTGGCAGACGTGAGGGAGAGAGGGAGGGGTAGGGGAGGGTGGGTCAGGGGTAGAGGAAGGTGGGTCAAGGGAGGGGAGAGAGGGGTAAGGCAGGAAGGAAGGAAGGAAGGAAGGAAGGAAGGGTTGGGAGAGGTGACTGACTAAAGTTGGGTGTGTGGAGGTGTTTATGTGTGTTTGTGAGAGTGGAGTGGGGGTTAGAGAGAGAGAGAGAGAGAGAGAGAGAGAGAGAGAGAGAGAGAGAGAGAGAGAGAGAGAGAGAGAGAGAGACCCACAATGCAAAGTGCCTGTTCACTCGTACCAAAGCAAACTAAACTGAAAAACGCAAAACAACAACAAACACAACATTGAAAGTAAACAACACTGCCGTAACAACAACAACAATAACGCATACACATAAACAAAAGGTTGGTAATAAAAAGATAAGAGAACGAGTAGGAGGGAAAACCAATAGTGATAGTAATGATAATAACGATAATGATAATAATGATGGCGATGATGACAATGATAATAATGATAATGATAACCCCCATTTTGTGCATTAGGGTGGATGGTTCTGCCGAAACTGAGGACAAGAAGCCTGTAATCAATGTAGGGAAGAAAATCTCCCCGTGAAATGGCCCACATGGCAATCACTCACCATTCACCGCATCCACCACACAGCCACACAGCCACACAGCCAAGCAGCCACACAGCCACACAGCCACACAGCCACACAGCCACACAGCTAAACAGCCACACAGTCACACAGCCACACAGCCGCACAGCCACACAGCCGCACAGCCACACAGCCGCACAGCCACACAGCCACACAGCCGCACAGCCACACAGCCACACAGCTAAACAGCCACACAGCCACACAGCCGCACAGCCGCACAGCCACACAGCCGCACAGCCACACAGCCACACAGCTAAACAGCCACACAGTCACACAACCACACAGCCGCACAGCCACACAGCCGCACAGCCACACAGCCGCACAGCCACACAGCCACACAGCCGCACAGCCGCACAGCCACACAGCCACACAGCCGCACGGCCACACAGCCACACAGCTAAACAGCCACACAGCCACACAGCCACATACAAACACGGTCAAATAGCCACACAGCCACACAGCCACACAGCCGCACAGTCACACAGCCACACAGCCACACAGCCACACAGACACACAGTCACACAGCCACACAGTCACACAGTCACACAGCCACACAGCAACAGACAAACACGGTCAAATAGCCACATATATTTTCGTTTGTCTGGTCTTACTGAGTCCTGGTCAACCTCGGACTCGAGTATTGTATATAATCTTCATCTTCTATTATCTATGCCATCTATTATATCTATTTATCCATCATCTTCTATATATCTATTGTTTATGTGCATTGTTATCTAACGTGTTCTTTTTTCTCTTTCCAGGTGAGTACTGGTGACTTGGTGTTCTTGGCGGGCGTGAGTAACCCATCATCATCATCATCATCATCATCACCAACACTCACTATCATGACTACAATTATCTCTACCATCATCACCACCATCGCCTTCATCACCTACAATGCCATCATCACTCTTTTCCA
>JACEEZ010006319.1:552077-622077 GCA_016584305.1 Chionoecetes opilio | reverse complement strand
ACAGCCACCTCCTGACCGTATTTTGTTTCTCTTAACTTTTCCTTTCTTTACATAAATTTAGCTTTAATCTTCCGAAGGACGAGTTCAGGGCTGGTATTGATCCAGTCTTTTTTTCCCCACTTACATTCCTTTTGGCGTGCCAGTCTTTACTCTCACTTGAAGACAAACTTCCTGAGCGGGAGCATTGTGTTGTAGGGAGGGGGGGTGCGGGGCCGGGGGGGGGAGGGGCAACACTTCGCCCTTCTCTGGAAATTCCACTCATTTTTACTTTGTTGTTCCATCGGTAACAGACAGGATTACATCTTGTATTGGTTAGGACGGAAATGCTCTCCCTCCCTATCACGCTACTCTCACGTAGGTTATGACAAGGCTTGATGTGGCGACCATAGTGCACATGTACACCCACACCTGCACGCATTCTCCTGCAGTAGTTGTTTGTGTGTGTGTCACAAGCTGCCCCTGACGGGTGGTCCTCCAGGCTCCGGCTGACGCGCTGTACCCACGCCACACACCCACGCCACACACCCACCCACACACCCACACACACCCAAGCCACACACCCAGCGATTTAATCTAAAAGGCGATGCAATACATCAAACGCATCATCTGCCACCACGCCCCTCGATACTTTGATGGGTAAAATTAATTAGATATCGTCATATCATTTTGCCATATTTCGGCACCGCTTCTCCTCATAGTGATTAATAACGGCACGTTGGCCCCTCAAAGGCGGCGCCGCGCCCCGCCAAGCTGCGGGTTGCTGCCTGGCCGACCAAATCACACGCGGCGGTAATTTAACGCCTCGTATTTTTGCGGTGTGGTCCCGCAAACGTTATTCTCCCTGGGAATATTTCTATCACCACGCGCTACAGAGCTGCGAAAAAGCCATCTTCTGGGCGAAATAACACATGTTATCCTCGCCAAATCTCCATATTTACGTCGCGTCAAACGTTGTGTCACGTCAGGAAGCGACTTGAGGGGATAATGTCCATAAGATTCCCTGATCCGGTAACATATGTTCACGTTAGCGTTCCTTCAAACGTTCCGTCATCGCAGAGGAGAACCATCGGGCCGGTTCGCCTTAATATCGCTCCATCACGCTAACATTCCCTTGGAGTCCGTCAGGTAAACGTCAGACAATAACTTTTCATCATCCCCAAAGAAACGTTCATGTTGGAGCGTTTTCAGGCGGCCTTTACGCTTCAAGGCGGCTTCCTGACACAAGGAGCTTCATGGGGTCGTTGTCATGGTAACCGAGGACGCCAGTGGTCGACAACACCCACGGCTGCAGACAGATCGTCACCCGTCGCTATGAGGGCACGGCGGGTGTCTAGAGTGTGTCCCTTGGCGCCATGTCCTAAACGTGTCTCCCGCCGACAACATGACGACCCGCCGACCCATGTCTCGTTCAGGATCATCTTTGCAGATTTTCAGTAGATTGTGTGATATGCTGTAATGCTAGAAAACTGCGATGTATATCTAGGATGTGGCGTCTACTTAGCGTCATCAGCATGCAGGAGGTGGAAGGAAAGCTTGAGTAGTGACAAGAATAAAAGGTGTAATAGATAAACGTGTATACTTGTAATGGGGTCTGGAGGATCGTTAGGGAGATAATCAGAGGTAGAGAAGGTCCGCTAGAAATTGCTTTGAAGCTAATATACGCTGTGTTATGTTTTGTTAGATTTTGAAGCGGTGGATGAAACGCGCTATAGAGGTTGAGGATCCCGAGTACCGAGGATTCGCGGGTTTTTTGTTACCTCGTTTTTTTTGCCCTTGACCAGTCCTTTATGATGAAGAAAAAAAACGATAAATAAATCAAAAGCGCTGCCGTAGACGTTGCACCCACTACTATAGGCGTGGGTGAGGCGGTGTAGGGGTGTTGCAGGGGAGTGAGCGGCGGGGTGGAGGGGGTGGAGGAAGCCAAGCAGTGGATGTCAGCTGAGGCGCACACTGATCCACTGTTGACTATATCCACCCTACATACCTACCTCCATAATGTGATCTGTACACTCATTCACATTCATTGCATTCATCTTATCGTTCAATCACCTATACTCACATACCACATGTTCATATATATTCACACTGTCGCCTCCCACACACTCATCCACTTCATCCACTACCACGCAGATGCATCCCACTCACTTATCCACCACTCCACCATTCTTCACCACACGCATTAATCCACATCCCACGCACTCATACATATCACTCATCTCCCATTGAATAACCCATCACCCACCTACTCCCACATACCCACGCACTTCCACTATCTACTATATAATCATCCACTATTTCATCATCCACGCACTGATACATCCACCACTATATATACGAGTATGAATGAAAAATTGTACCTCAACATGACTTCCTCTTCCACACCACAAAAATTGAGTGGTGAATTGTGGTGGCGTGAATACTACGTCGAGAGCACTGGCCGATTGGTGTTTAGAGGGATACCATAGAGCTTCTAGGTGGTGGGCCGCAGCAGGCAGAGGTGGGTCGGGAGGGTGGGGAAGATGGGGAGGGAGGTGGGTCGGGGGCTTGACGGTTAATAGGATGATTACACATAGTTCGAGTAAAAAATAGGACACTCAAGGGAGAATGTATGTATAAGAAGAATGAATAATAGGAAGAATGTGTGTGTGTGAGGGAAGGTCATGTTGTGTCTTGCTGGGTCGTATTGAGGTAGTAATGCGTAGGGGGTCGTTCCGGTCGTACGCATGCGTCGTTTACGTGGCGTATTAAACCTACATGTGTTTGTAGGTCGTCACATAGAGAGGCGAGGCACATAAGTACATTAGGTGAGGTGGTGTCGTCTATAGGTGAAACATTAGTTAAGAACATAAGGAGTCTGCAAGAGTATATAGACCGTCGGTTTATACACAAGGCATCTATCTCTTGCTTAACAATTACCACCATTCGTCCCTATCCATGTATTTAACCTTCTCTTAAAAGTCTTTATTTCATATCAACACTCACTATACCTGACTGCTAACCTTATTCCACTCATCATCCACTATTATACATTAGTCAATCAATTCTTGTCTATTTCTTTCTTTAATCTGAACAGGAACTTTTAACCATTGTGGAGCGTATAATACTAGTGTATGTGGCTAAGTCAAAGAACCACAGCACCACACAGCATCATTATCCACCACAGTCCACAGCAGTAACCTATCTATAGTACAGTACAGTCAGTCCACAGCAGTAGCCTATCTATAGCACAGTACAGTCAGTCCACAGCAGTAAACTATCTATAATACAGTACAGTCAGTCCACAGCAGTAATCTATCTATAGCACAGTACAGTCAGTCCACAGCAGTAAACTATCTATAGTACAGTACAGTCAGTCCACAGCAGTAGCCTATCTATAGCACAGTACAGTCAGTCCACAGCAGTAAACTATCTATAGCACAGTACAGTCAGTCCACAGCAGTAGCCTATCTATTGCACAGTACAGTCAGTCCACAGCAGTAAACTATCTATAGCACAGTACAGTCAGTCCACAGCAGTATCCTATCTATAATACAGTACAGTCAGTCCACAGCAGTAGTCTATCTATAGTACAGTACAGTCAGTCCACAGCAGTAGCCTATCTATAGTACAGTACAGTCAGTCCACAGCAGTAACCTATCTATAGTACAGTACAGTCAGTCCACAGCAGTAGCCTATCTATTGCACAGTACAGTCAGTCCACAGCAGTAGCCTATCTATAGTACAGTACAGTCAGTCCACAGCAGTAGCCTATCTATAGTACAGTACAGTCAGTCCACAGCAGTAGCCTATCTATTGCACAGTACAGTCAGTCCACAGCAGTAGCCTATCTATAGTACAGTATATAGTCAGTCCACAGCAGTAGCCTATCTATAGTACAGTACAGTCAGTCCACAGCAGTAGCCTATCTATAATACAGTACAGTCAGTCCACAGCAGTAGCCTATCTATAATACAGTACAGTCAGTCCACAGCAGTAACCTATCTATAGTACAGTACAGTCAGTCCACAGCAGTAGCCTATCTATAGTACAGTACAGTCAGTCCACAGCAGTAGCCTATCTATAATACAGTACAGTCAGTCCACAGCAGTAGCCTATCTATAATACAGTACAGTCAGTCCACAGCAGTAACCTATCTATAATACAGTACAGTCAGTCCACAGCAGTAGCCTATCTATAGCACAGTACAGTCAGTCTACAGCAGTAGCCTATCTATAGCACAGTACAGTCAATTCACAGCAGTAACCTATAGTACAGTATACAGTAAGTTCACAGCAGTAGCCTATAGTATATATACGGTACAGTCAGTTCACAGCAGTAGCCTATAGTACAGTATCCAGTCAATCAACAACAGTAGCCTATAGTACAGTATACAGTCAGTTCACAGCAGTAGCCTATAGTATATGTACAGTACAGTCAGTTCACAGCAGTAGCCTATAGCATATATATACAGTACAGTCAGTTCACAGCAGTAGTCTATATGTACAGTACAGGCAGTTCACAGTACAGTACACAGCTGGCAGGGTTGAAAGGCACGTCCCCTATGGAGCGTCCGGCGAAGGGTAGTGGTGGTGGTGGTGGTGGTGGTGGTGGTGGTGGGTCGTCGGGTGGGTTGCATGCCGCTGATGGGTATGATTATGGCGTGGGCCGGAGTGGGCGGGGAGTGATGACAGCCCACGAAAATTGAGCCTCGCCTTGTTAGCTCATGAGCCCGTCTGTCCCGGCCCACGCTGCCCGGTCCTGGCTGGCCCCTGGTGCCCCTCTGTGCCCCTGGTGCCCCTCTGTGCCCCTCTATGCTCCGTGTGCCCCGCCGCCGCCGCTTCTCTCCGCCTCCTGCGCCTCATCACCCTCTATCTTCTCTGCCTCCTTCGTATTTTCTTTTGTTTTGATTCTCTTTGTCCTTGCCCTTAGTATTCTTGTACTTCTTCCTCCTCCTTCTTATTCTTATTCTTATTCTTATTCGTATTCTTCTGCTTCTTCTTCTTCTTCTTCTTTTTCTACTTCTTCTTCTTCTTCTTCTACTTCTTCTGCTTCTTCTTCTGCTTCTTCTTATTCTTCTTCTTCTTCTGCTTCTTCTGCTTCTTCTGCTTCTTCTTCTTCTTCTGCTTCTTCTTCTTCTTCTTCTTCTTCTGCTTCTTCTGCTTCTTCTTCTTCTTCTGCTTCTTCTTCTTCTTCTTCTTCTGCTTCTTCTTCTTCTGCTTCTTCTTCTTCTTCTTCTTCTTCTTCTCTTCTTCTTTTTTTTTTTCTTCTTCTTCTTTTCTTCTGCTCTTCTTCTTCTTCTTCTTCTTCTTTCTTCTTCTTCTGCTTCTTCTTCTTTCTTCTTCTTCTTCTTTCTTCTTCTGCTTCTTCTTCTGCTTCTCTTCTTCTTCTGCTTCTCTTCTGCTTCTTCTTTTTCTTCTGCTTCTTCTCTTCTTCTTCTCTTCTTTCTTTCTCTCTTCTTCTTTTCTTCTTTCTTCTTCTTCTCTTCTTCTTCTTTTTCTTCTCTCTTCTTCTCTCTTTTTCTTCTTTCTTTCTTCTTCTTCTTCTTCTTCTTCTTCTTCTGCTTCTTCTTCTTCTTCTCTTCTTTTCTTTCTTCTGTCTTCTTTCTTCTTCTTCTCTTCTCTTTTCTTCTGCTCTTCTTCTTCTTCTGCCTCTTCTTCTTCTTCTTCTTCTTCTTCTTCTTCTTCTTCTTCTTCTTCTTCTTCTTCTTCTTCTTCTGCCTCTTCTTCTTCTTCTTCTTTTTCTCCCACTACCTCGTCCTTTGTTTTTTCGTATTTATCATTATCATTATTCTCATCCTGGTTTCGATTCCTGCGCGCGTCTCCTTTGGTACTATCTTGCCACCTCCTCTTCCCTCTTTATCCAAAAATATTTATATGTATCATGAATCATCTCCAAATTTCCTGATCCCCTTCATTATTTTTTCCCATGATCTTATTATTCTATTCATCTTTAATTTTATCTTTTTTTTAATGTTTATCTTATTTATCTATTTATCTTATTATTGTTATATTTATAGCTTCATTATTATTATTATTTCCCATTTTCTTCATTATTTTAATTTATCACGATTTTGTTTCGTCTTCCACTTTCTTAATTTTCTTTTATTTAGTTCTTTTCCTTATCAACCACACTCGTCTTGTATGTTTTCTTAAGCTTATGGTAATATTATCGTTAGGGATTACTCTGATAATGATAGGAGAGGTAGTTAGTGAGGATAACAAGAAAAGATGATGATGGTGAGCTGGGCTTTTTTATGTGGTAGTGACGATGGTAATGGTAGTATAATAGTATATGGATGGTATATAGTATAATAGTAGTAGTTTATAGTGATAGATGTCATAACTGTTTCGGAAATGGTGATGGTAATGGTGAATAATATTTGCATTACTTCTGATGATTAGAACATTTACACAATCGACAAAAAAAATTAACGCCTGACGTGTTTATATATGGTGGAAATAACTACAAATGTTCTTAGTTGTTTTTATGTGTGTGTGTGTGTGTGTGTGTGTGTGTGTGTGTGTGTGTGTGTGTGTGTGTGTGTGTGTGTGTGTGTGTGTGTTGATGGTGTGTATAGTGATGATGGTCGTGGCTTTATAGTTTTTCACATTAACATAAGAAGGTCGCCTGGTTGCCTCCTACGACCTTGAGTGTGATGGTGGTAGTGGTGGCGATGGTGATGGTGGTAGTAGTGGCGGTGGTAGAAGTGGTAGTAGTGGTGATGGTGATGGGGGTAGTAGTGGCGGTAGTAGAAGTGATGGTGATGGGGGTAGTAGTGGCGGTGGTAGTAATGATGATGGTGATGGTGGTAGTAGTGGTAGTAGTGGTGATGGTGATGGTGGTAGTAGTGGCGGTGGTAGTAGTGGTAGCAGGGCACGGTGATGGTAGTGTGGGTGTGCTGGGAATCGTCCCCCCCCCCCCACACATACCTACATACACACATACCTGTTAGCCAACCAAACTCACAATTCTAATAATATTTCGAACAACCTATTGTACTATACACACTTTCCATAACCATTTCCATAACAGCCGGCCAGTCTGAACGCAAACCTGCCACCTGCAAACACATTTATTTATATATATATATATATATATATATATATATATATATATATATATATATATATATATATATATATATATACCTGCATGTCATATGTAGCCACACCTGCCAACCCTCCACCTGCCTGATTGCAATACCACCATACCCTGCCGGCAACATGGGTCACCAGGTGTTGTGTGGGGGGTTGTATAGGACAGGTATAGCCAGTGACTAAATAGGACTAGAGAAGGACCCTATATATGAGAGGTTAAAGGGAGGGGTACTATTAATACTAGTGGTGGTATTGGTGTATAAACTATATAGATATCTGGTTTATTGTTATCATTATTATTTGTAATCCTCACCATCATCACTATTATCATCATCAGTCTTTTATCACCATTACCATTATCATCACATTTTATTTCTCAATCTTAGTATCAGTTTCTTGCATACCATCGGCGGTGGAGTCTTCCATCGTAATAGTGTAGATGTGTAAGGCCTCCATCAAGCCTCGCTAAGGGGATGGAGGATGGAGATTGATATGCAGAGGGCGGGGAAGAGGGTAGGGGGGAGGTGTGGCAGGGGGGAGGGAGGAACAGAGGAGAGGGAGGTAGGGAGGAAGGGGATGTTGATAAGCGAAGACTCGTGTACGACAAACGGAGGCACCACGGCGTGTTTAATGGACTGATCAAGGTCTCCTACGTGTGTGTGTGTGTGTGTGTGTGTGTGTGTGTGTGTGTGTGTGTGTGTGTGTGTGTGTGTGTGTGTGTGTGTGTGTGTGGTTAGCATGAAGCACAAGAAGGCCAGAGAGAAATATGCATCCGGT
This sequence comes from Chionoecetes opilio, assembly GCA_016584305.1. Classification (NCBI taxonomy): domain Eukaryota; kingdom Metazoa; phylum Arthropoda; class Malacostraca; order Decapoda; family Majidae; genus Chionoecetes; species Chionoecetes opilio. The sequence continues at coordinate 614,224 of JACEEZ010006319.1, read as the reverse complement.
AGTATACTCAGGACGAAATAATGTATCGCCTCCCCAGCGGCGCGGCGAGGCAGGAGTCCCCCAAGGCGGAGCGGCTCCCTACACGCTTTGCCTTACGTGTATTTGGTCGCATAAATCCGAATCTGCCGACGAGTGGAGTACCGACCCGCCTCCCTTCCTCCCTGCCTCCTTCTCCCTCTCCGGCGGGCATGACAGAGGCGCCGCTGAGAGATGCCGGGGCTAGGGAGGAGGGGGGAGGATCGCGTGATGCTGGCGATGATGGCGGTTGTGGTGGTGATGGTGGTAGTGGTGGGCGATTATAGGTTTGGGCCATGCATGTTTGTTTTTCTTGCCAATAACTATGCGATCCTGACCTCAAGGGTTCTGAGATTACCCAGGGCCGGACGGTAAATGGAAGGGTTTATGTGCCTCGTGTCATGTCTCGGAGCCCCAGTTCGACTCCCTTCATCACGGCGCCGCGTCCTGAGGCGGCTGACACGGTATTTGAATATTTCGACGGATCGAGAAGGTATTACTTTTGATTTCTCTCCCACGCGAGTATTGGCGGGGTGATGGATGTGGGGTGTGGGGTGTGGGGTGAGGGGTGAGGGGTGAGGGTGAAGGGCTGCTGCCCACCGCACACCGCACACAGACACACGTAGCGCACCATGAACTAAGGACGGTACATATCTAAGTGTAAAGCACGTGCAGGATAACCCAGTGTTTGAATTGATAAGTAATATATTACATAATTGTATGAATTTAAACCCAAGTCGTAGTATTGCCCGCGAGACTTACCCCCCCCCCCTCCCCTGGGGCTTGGCAGGAGGCAGGAAGCAGCAGCCTCATGCAGGTGAAGTAAATAATGTGACGCTGACAGTATATGCAACAGATCCAATATATTTACTCGTAATAGACACATGTAAATAATATTTCCTCAACGTATGAAGGCGAATTGCATACAGGGAGCAGTGCAATTAGGTAGATTCATGTGTCCGCGGGGAGCGGCGCGGCCCGGCGGTGCTAAGCGGCTGTCCACACACTGCTGGGCCGCCGAGGAGCCGTCTGTCAGTGTTCCTTGTGTTTACTGACGCCATAAAGACACTGATTTTGTGCTAAGTAAGGTGCAGCAGTTTAGCGGGAGGCACAGCGGTGATGCACAGCCGTCCACACTCCTTCAGCAATCCTTTGTAGTCTTCGCGCGGTGGTTCTCCGGAAATGCCTGCGTCCGCGTCCATGTTAAATGTTCACGCGTAATTATAATTATTCATTCCATCTCGTTTTCAGTCTTTACATTTTCGGGCCACAATGAATATCACTTGACGCTAAAAAATATTATGCATTCATTCCAGACAAATTGTACTGGTTCCAGAGTATGGTTTTTTTTTGGTTTTTTTGTGTGTGTATTCTGTCCATATTTCTATCAGAATACTGATATTTTCTTCCGTCCCTTTTCTTGACAACATCAAATAATATTTCGGCATCACATCTGCTTTCACCTCTTTTCCTGTGTTATTCCATACTTGTTTTCGCGGCACAGGTCCGTGTTGGCCACTTTCTGTATCCCGGCGATCACTGCTGTCACCGCTCATCACCAGGCGCCGCGGTGCATCACGGGCCATCACTGCAAACCACACACACAGCTCCTCTTCCTCTTTCCCTTCTCCTCTTCATCTTCCTCTTGTTCCCTGTCTTCTCTTCCCTTCCCTCCTTTCCCCTTCCCCTCCCTTCCCTTCTCCTCTTCATCTTCCTCTTGTTCCCTATCTTCTCTTCCCTTCCCTCCTTTCCCCTTCCCCTCCCTTCCCTTCTCCTCTTCATCTTCCTCTTGTTCCCTGTCTTCTCTTCCCTTCCCTCCTTTCCCCTTCCCCTCCCTTCCCTTCTCCTCCCTTCCCTTCTCCTCTTCCTCCTGTTCCCTGTCTTTTCTTCCCTTCCCTCCTTCCCCCTTCCATTCCCTTCCCTTCTCCTCTTCCTTCTTTTCCCTTTCCTCCTTCCCCATTCCCTTCCCTTCCCTTCCCTTCCCTCTTATCACTACTGGTCGTCGCCGCTACACACCACACACCGCTCACCCCCAGAGGCGCGGCGTGACCCAGTATACATTGGGTCACCACTGAGCGGGTGTGACCTGGACCTGCGCACTGGGGAGAGATGATGATGTTGACATGATACGTGCGAGTCACAGAGGTTGTTATGACCTGGAGGAAGGCGGACCATGGGGCTAATATGGCCTGAGCTGGGGGCTCTTAACTGGGGGAGGGAATGATGGGGAATGATGTGCCCCCAGAGAGTAATGTGACCTGGGGGGGGGGGGGGGGCGGATGGGGACGAACCTTCATATTCATTCCTTCATTATGATCGAAGACGACACGCAGACTCAACTCTTCCCGGCAAGATCTCAATGGAATACTTTAATTGGAGATCGCGGTGGCATGCGTTAATTGGAAGATGCCGATCGGAGGCTGCCTGATGGAGGAGGCTAATGGAATTTCTTACCATTGTCGGGAGCCGCACACGACATGCTATGAATGGAATATCTCAGTAGCAGGAGACAAGGGTCACTCTTCGTCCCTCTCATCGCCTTGCTACTCTTCCTCCTCTCTATATGCTCACACGTCTTCCAAGGCTTCCAAATATTGTCTTTCTCTCATGTCCTCTGCTAATATTTCTCGATTTTTCATAGTTATTCTCTTTATATCTCTCATTTTATCATTTGTTCCCGGGTACTCTCTCTCTCTCTCTCTCTCTCTCTCTCTCTCTCCTCTCTCTCTCTCTCTCTCTCTCTCTCTCTCTCTCCTCTCTCTCTCTCTCTCTCTCTCTCTCTCTCTCTCTCTCTCTCTCTCTCTCTCTCTCTCTCTCTCTCTCTCTCTCTCTCTCTCTCTCTCTCTCTCTCTCTCTCTATCTATCTCTCTCTCTCTCTCTCTCTCTCTCTCTGAATATCTCTCTTTTGAACTCCCAGTTTTCTCGTGGTAACCCAATGATATTTTTGCTAACTTTGACCAGTTCAATATTTTTTCAAATAATTTCTTAGACTATCTCGTTCATTTGGTAAATCTCTAACCAATGCAGAATTAAGGCAGCTTTTGCTTACATTTCATCACCTTGCTATCCACTTCCTTGAGCGCCTTCCAGCACAGCCCAATATCGCAGTCTCTCATATCCTTTTTTTCATATTTTTTTTTTTTATTCTAGCGTCATAATTTCGGAGTCTCGCTTACTACTTTCCAGCCGCTGCCAAGGTGTATTTCTTTATTCCATCAGCATCTGTGAGCGATCTCCGTGCTTCTACTTGCCTTCCAGAGTTGATCTATCCCTTATTTATAGCATATTCCATACATCCGACCATGCGCTATTTCTAACATTACCCAGCATCCTTCAGTACTTCTGCAAGATAACCAGCATCTCCCGTTTCTAAGTATCTCAGTTCCTCACACAATTTCCCGTCCCCCGTATATACCTCTCAGCCACCTTGGTTCCTCCTCGCAGAGTTTAATATCACGAGTGCGTTTGTGCTGGGCCGTATTCTTTGTGATTGCAGTGCTGCTCACATTTACCTTGCCATTTTTGCCTTGGCGGCGCTCCCCTGCGGCCCGGGCGAGGCTCAGCCCACCTGGCGAGAGCAAACACCTCACTGCCAACACAAACGCACCTTTTGAAGATCATTATTTCATACAGCTCGTGACTGCAGCGGCTGGCGGGCAAGCTCAACTTTATATTCTGCCTCACCTATAACAGCGGCGGGGACTCAGTGAGCGCCGGTGCATCTTAGGCATGGAACAGCATCTCAACACGGCGGCGCATAAACCACACACACCTGTCTCCCTCCCACCGCGCGGAATGAGCCACGTCTAAGAAAGATCATATTTCCTACTGTAATAAAATCAATGTTGGCAGTGAGACTCTGCCGCCTCCTTATGGGGCAGAAGCAGAACACAGTCTTAAGGCTGCCTGTCTGGCTGCCGCTGCTGTTGTTGTTGTTGTTAGTGGTGAGGGCGGTGGATGGAAGGCGCGGCAGGTGCGGGCAGGAGAGTGTGCCGTGAGTGCCTGCCGCTGCCCGGGCCCCACCAGTGACTGCTGCACATGCCTCCTCCATCAAGGTCGGCCACCCCGTCATAGCCTTCTTAAGACACGTTTTTCATTCATTTTTAAATTCCCTCTCATAATTCCTTTGCTCCCTCCCACCTGCCGTATCTGGCAAGGCGGCGTCCGTATTTCACCTCTCCTCGGCGGCCGATAACCAGCAGGTTGGCATCCCTTCAAGCCAGGCCGCCATCCCGCCTGTCTCGCCCAAGCATCGTACATCTGGCCGCATTAGTAGTCGCAGGAATATAGTACAGTTTAGTGAAGGTTATCGTATAGCGGCGCCGCGTTGTTCCTACGGTAAACCTCACACTTGTTGGGCTCGCTCCTCGAAGCAGCGATGCCTGGCCGCAAATGGCCGGTGTCGCTCCGAAACGGCGAGGATAAGGATCAGAGCACCAATTAAGCAGGTATAAATTACGATGGTATCTTCCCCGCAGGCCCGAGCGCCGGCCGTCCCTCACCGGAGTAAGTAGATGAAACGTTCAATTTGTTAGAGATTGATTTCATAAGGACGGGTATCGCTTACAAACATCAGACGCGAGATGTTCATAATCTGAACAGATTTATGGAGGCGAACCATCTATTGTCAGCTCGTACTTTATTTCCTCCGCCACGTCTGTGATGGATGGCAGCTGGAGACTTTCTTCCCCCCCTTCCCCTCCTCCTCCCCCACTTCCCCTCCCTTCCCCAACACACGCCACGCACTCACCCTCGACCCCTTGTGTATGTTATTTTTTTCTCTTGCACATGCATGGTGGTGCTGAGGCGGGTATAGTGTGCGTGCAAGTGTTTATATGTTTGTGTGTTTGTGTATGTGTGTGCGTGTGTGTGCGTGCGTGCGTGTGTGTGGTCGGGGCGGAGAGGGCGGCGTGGGTCAGGGCGTTTGGCTGTGCTATCACCTGATCTAGGATGGAATAATTTCAATCATATTTCAACACCCGCTTAAGCAGACGACGCGGTAATAAGCGGTTCTTTTCCTCCCTTCCCCCCTCCCGCCTATATACCTTTCTTACGTTCCTCCTTCCTTTGACTTGTTTTAATCTGCGTCTTTGTTACGCTTTTTTGTTTGTTTTGTTTGCTTGTTTGACTTTAGAGAGTGTAGCCCTGGCTGAATGTGGCTCCAGGTGCTCTCGTTTCTCGGTCCACACACACACACACACACACACACACACACACACACACACACACACACACACACACACACACACACACACACACACACACACACACACACACACACACACACACACACATACACACACACACACACAAGCACCAGCAGACACGCAAACACTCGCGCACACCACAAGGGAAGAGAAGGAATGGGTAAGGAGGAAGAGGTGATGTTTGGTGATAAATTCAACAGAAGGTCGCGAGGTTGCCGGAGGAGGAGGAGGAGGAGGAAGGCTTCGAAGTAAAATTGTAGATGTAGAAGATTGTTGGGTTTCTTTTCTTTTCTATTTGTTGTTGGTGTTGGTGTTGTTGTTTTCTTTGTTTTGACATTCTTTGTTCTTTTATTACTGTTTTTATTTTTCACTGCTATTTGTTTTATTTCTTCTTCTTTTTCTTCTTATTCCTTTTTTCGTCCTTTTCCTTATTTCCTCCTGCTTCTTCTCCTCGTTTTTTGTTTCCTTCCTCCTTTTCATCTTCCTTGTATACTTTTCATCTTCTTTCTATGTTATACAGCAGCATGATAATTTGTTTATTTAATTATTTTATGACTTGATTTTACGTATTACTGCGGAAATGTACTTCACAGGCATTTTAACAACTAGTTTTAATTCATTATATATTATATCTATTATCTTAAATTCTTCACATAATTCTCATGTTTTATTTTCCTTCTTTTACATGGACAATAATTTATATCTTAATTAGACTAGCAAATAACAATAATTTAGTGTCGCTATTTATGGTTCATTTTGCCAGTTCACTAAATTCTCGCGTGAGAGATTGAGATTTAATTCCCTTCGTCAGATACAGACAAATAAGTGTGTGTTTATCTGTCTTCTGTATCTCACTTTTGCTCCCCCTCCAATGCGTTCCTGTGTCCCCTCTCCTCCCCTCTATCCTCCCCTCTACCGTTCCTCCTCCGTCTTGACTTCCTTCCCAAAGTTTCCCTTCTTTCTTGCCCCCATCAATATCCCATCAGCTTGATCCTCATCTTCCCTTCTGTCTGTGTCTAGCTTCGTGTTTCTTATTTTCTCTCTTTGTTATTCCAATTCTCTGTTTCTGTCTTTTTTTTGTTTCGGAATCTTTTTGTGGTTTTGTTTGTAATTTCGCGTTTCTGTCTCTCTCTACCTGGCTGTAGTGTATTTTTTTCTTTCTTCTTTTGTATGTTTTTGTTGTTCTTGTGTTCTTTTGTCGCTTTGTTTATGTTTGTAACTGTCAGTCGCTGTCTCTGTTCCTTTATCTTCTGTGGTGAATGAGTGTGTGTGTGTGGCCCTCCCCCTTCTCTCTCTCTCTCTCTCTCTCTCTCTCTCTCTCTCTCTCTCTCTCTCTCTCTCTCTCTCTCTCTCTCTCTCTCTCTCTCTCTCTCTCTCTCTCTCTCTCTCTCTCTCTCTCTCTCTCTCTTGTCTGCCCCCTCCTCCGTCGTCAGTAATTTCCTCCTAACTTTCCCTGGGGCTGGCTGAGAGGCATCCCGCCACTGCCTGGGAGTCTCTGTAATTGGGCAGTGGTCGTGTAGCCTCGCCGTCTCGGGTTTTATCACATTTCCGATGGCTCGTGGTCCTGCCCCCGAAATTTCCATCGCCTTGTCCCGGTGTGTCCTGACTTGGCGGGGGTCGGTTTGTTGAGGTGCGCTTCATCGATGCTTGAGGAACCTCCATTTGAGATAAGAGAGTGCCTGGGGCCGAGGAGCGAAGCGCTTGTGTGAAGGGCCTCGCAGGGACGCATGAGGGGAAGATGGACGACGTGTTTGGTTGAGGGGAAGAAAGTGTTGAGGCGAAGTCGTGGCCAGAGGGAAGCAGCGGGGCGATCAGGACGCGCGCCATTTCTTGCCCGGGGCCTGGTGGCGGGGCGCGGGCTCCGGCCATCCAGCGGCGCCTCCGTCCTCCGCGCCGCCACGACAGGCAACAAATTTATTGCCTTTGTCGCCATAAAGCCAGTCGCCGGGCTCGCTTGCGTGTCCCCGCTGCCTCTGGGTATCGCTCCCCGCGCTGCATGGATCGCTCGGGGCGGCGGCGGTGGCGGCGTCGGCATCCCAGCGAGCCACGCCACCCACCGCACTCCTTTGTGACAGGGCTCCCCTCAGACACGGTGTATAAATAAATAGAAATAAAGACTCTTCGCTCCCAACTCTGGAAATTCCACAAATCCAGCGAAAGTCCACCGAAAGCCCTCTTAATTTGACAACCCCTGATGCCTGGAAGCGTCGCCGACTGAGCCAATTTGGAAAGTTGAGGCGATATTCTGGAAAACTGGAAGGCAGTGCCGCAGCGCGTACCAGCAACTCCGGCTCGGCCGATAGATTCAGAGGCAGGTCGTAAAAGTGAGGCAATCCATTTGCATATATCGGAGAGCTGGAGGAGGAGAAGTGGGAGTTGTAAGGTGGAGGAGGCGAGGGGAAAGTGGAGGAGTTGCTAGATGGAGAGGGGAAAATACCTTAGGTGGAAGGGAGCGAGACAAAGTGGAAAAGACCAAGGATTCGATAGAAAGTCAAGAGGAAGGGGGAGCTGCAAGAGAGAGAGAGAAAAAGAGAGAGAGAGAGAGAGAGAGAGAGAGAGAGAGAGAGAGAGAGAGAGAGAGAGAGAGAGAGAGAGAGAGAGAGAGAGAGAGAGAGAGAGAGAGAGAGAGAGAGAGAGAGAGAGAGAGAGAGAGAAGAGAGAGAGAGAACAACGATAGTAGGCGATAATATAGCGTTATATAGAGCAAGAGAAATAAAAAAAAAATCATATTGGAGGAGAAATGAAATTGTGAAAAGAAAACATGTGGCAATACGAATGGAGGAGAGGAATTTTTATATGACTGGTAATAAAAGAAAAGGGAGTGGCGGGGAACATTGCGGGGGGTGAGGGGGTGATGGGGTGAGGGGGTCGAGGGGTGATGAGGAGGCAGAGGCGACGCACACTCATCACCGTCATCACACGAGGGAATCCAATGGTTCGACAAATTACCACCATAGAGAGAGAGAGAGAGAGAGAGAGAGAGAGAGAGAGAGAGAGAGAGAGAGAGAGAGAGAGAGAGAGAGAGAGAGAGAGAGAGAACACGTTTGCATACAAGTAATCGGCTGCCCTCTGTAATCCACCTAACTCTGTGTTGTGCTTCATTCAACACCATTGTCACAGACTGTTGTGGCGTGCGGTCTTCTCTTAATCTCTTATGGATTTACTCAGTTCTCTCTCTCTCTCTCTCTCTCTCTTCTCTCTCTCTCCTCTCTCTCTCTCTCTCTCTCTCTCTCTCTCTCTCTCTCTCTCTCTCTCTCTCTCTCTCTCTCTCTCTCTCTCTCTCTCTTGTTTGTTGAAACTTCCGAAAACAATGAAAAACGGTAGCAAGGAATAATAGACGTATAAATAACATGAGAGAAGGAAAGGAGAGGAGGCGGAGGGAGTACTAAGAATAATAATTCCCCTACCCTTCCCCTTCATCTCCTCCTTCTCCTCCTCCTCCTCCTCCTCCTCCTCCTCCTCTCCTCCTCCTCCTCCTCCTCCTCCTCCTCCTCTCCTACCCCATTCCTCTCCCGCCTCACGATAAATGTTAATAGAAAACCTGATATAGTTGTAGGTTGTTGCGGATTTTCGTATCGAACCGCCAATTTATGATGGCAGGCGGTGGTGGGGGTGGTAGTAGTGGTTGGGGGGTAGTGATAGATGGGTGGGGGTTGTAATAGGTGGTGGGTAGTAGTGGTTGGTAGATGTAAATAATGCAGGATGGGTAGTGGTGGTAGGGGGAAATAGTGCAGTGATGATGGTAGTGATGATAGATGGCATAGGTGGTGAAAGGCAAATGATAGTGTTGGAAATTAGTGATGATATGTCAAGAGAGTTTAAATTACACTGATTAAAACATTTATCTAGAAATTGAGAGAGAGAGAGAGAGAGAGGAGAGAGAGAGAGAGAGAGAGAGAGAGAGAGAGAGAGAGAGAGAGAGAGAGAGAGAGAGAGAGAGAGAGAGAGAGAGAGAGAGAGGAGAGAGAGAGAGAGAGAGAGAGAGAGAGAGAGAAGCAGAAGGTAAATCAAAGCGAAAAAAAGAACACAAACACAACAAGAAGAGTAGGGAGGATAAACAGGATAAAGAACAACAACAGGAGGAGGAGGAGGAGGAGGAGGAGGAGGAGGAGGAGGAGGAGGAGGAACGAAGGGTGGAAGAAGCCAATAACAGCAATGAAAGTGGACACGTTGGTAATGCGGGTCTGACATCTCCTGACGCTCAGCTGACACTTACGGCGGACGCGGACACGCCCTCCCCCCTCCCCCTCCCCCCCCCCCCAATACCTTCACCCTGCCCCCCACCAGTACCTACACCCCCTACCCCCTCCCCCTCCTCTTCCCTGATCTTCCCTGCTAGTGATAAATAATTTCCTTTGTAATGCGAGTGTTTGTAAGTAAATATCTGCAATTTGTTGTTATCTTTACGAATGTTGTTTTTATCATTATTATTGTTATTATTATTATTATTAGTAGTAGTAGTAGTAGTAGTAGTAGTAGTAGTATCATAATACTTATCATTATTCATATTGCTACCTCCACTACTACTACTTCTACTTTTACCACTACCACTGTTCCTACTACTTTTACTATTATTTTACTACCCTGTGTTTACATATTATTGAATTTAGAGGTTGTAAACACTTTTATAGTCAAGATTTAAAGAATAATTACTTAATGTCATATCAGAAGTTAGACGAACACATCAGAATTTTGACAAACATTTTTTTTGTGTGTGTGTTGTGTGTGTGTGTGTGTGTGTGTGTGTGTGTGTGTGTGTGTGTGTGTCCATAAATGTATGTGAGGATGTAGCTCTTGGAAATATCTAGTTGTATCTGTATGGATGTGGTGTGTGTGTTGTGTGTGTGTGGTGTGTGTGTGTGTGTTGTGTGTGTGTGTGTGTGTGTGTGTGTGTGTGTGGTGTTTGAGGTTACACATAAAGCAGAGAGTCGCCTCAAGACCATTTGTTTTCAGTCACAGAAGCGACAAACAAAGAGATCAGAGAGAGAGAGAGAGAGAGAGAGAGAGAGAGAGAGAGAGAGAGAGAGAGAGAGAGAGAGAGAGAGAGAGAGAGAGAGAGAGATAAAGAGATCAGAGAGAGAGACCAATCCTATCTCTCTCTCTCTCTCTCTCTCTCTCTCTCTCTCTCTCTCTCTCTCTCTCTCTCTCTCTCTCTCTCTCTCTCTCTCTCTCTCTCTCTCTCTCATTCCACCCCCCAACCCACGTGTCCTGCAGGGAGATAAGACTTATCAGGCTTTATCGAGGTTGACAAGCGACAGGCAATTACTTGAGGGACGGAACTCGCGGCCCCCACCATCCCATCCATCACTGTGGCCTGGGGGAAGGAGGGAGGGAGGAGGAAAAGGGGAGAAGGGAAATAAAGACGAGGAAAAGGAAGAGGAGGAGGAGTAAAATTAAACCTTATTACATTTACGTGAACTCTACTAGCGAATTAAATATCTAAGTGTCCCATCAAAATATATAATTGCTTTGATAACATTATAATACTATCATGGAATCAATAACGTACCACTGTGTGTACATATCGTATCATCCCATCACGCCACACGAGTATATTAACACAATTATCGCATTCGTGTCTCAGAGTATCTCAGTTGTGATCTATGTGACACTAATTATATATTCTGGCGCCACCTCCTGACGCCAAGCTGGTGTCACAGTGTACGGCCAATGACATCATGACGCCACTATAACATCCTTTTTACCCTCATAGTGTACGGCTAATGACATCATGACGCCACTATAACATCCCTTTTACCCTCACAGTGTACGGCTAATGACATCATGACGCCACTATAACATCCCTTTTACCCTCACAGTGTACGGCTAATGACATCATGACGACACTATAACATCCCTTTTACCCTCATAGTGTACGGCTAATGACATCATGACGCCACTATAACATCCCTTTTACCCTCACAGTGTACGGCTAATGACATCATGACGCCACTATAACATCCCTTTTACCCTCACAGTGTACGGCTAATGACATCATGACGACACTATAACATCCCTTTTACCCTCATAGTGTACGGCTAATGACATCATGACGCCACTATAACATCCCTTTCACCCTCACAGCGTACGGCTAATGACATCATGACTATAACACTATAACATCCCTTTCACCCATGTCCTTTCTCTTATACCCTCTTACTTCTTACCCTACTACTTAGATCATGCTCTTACTATGCCTCTAGTAACTCCTCACCTCTGTACCACTGCTGCTTTCCCCTCCCCTCCCCTCACTTCCCCTCACCTCCCCTCACCCCCACACCAGGAAGCTGCACTGAAACTATCATCGGGAGGGAATACAATAAAAAGTAATGGAAGAATCGGCGTGGCGGCTGGTTGCGTGCCGTCAGGAGCGCAGTAAAGAAGATAAAGTGAATTTTTATGGGCCATTTTAATACTCTGTTGTTAGTAATCTCACTGGCGGCAGATTTTTCCCCACGCACCTCCACCTCTCGGCGTGTGTGGCCGCGGGAACAGGTGCTCGCCGGCGTAAAACACATGTAAAGGCATTAACGCCAAGGAAAAATATCGTGAAAAAGTATTGTCATCACCTCTATTGTATTTGTATTTTATTGACCAAAGTCTCTCTGTGTATCTCTTCACTCCCTCCCTCTCACTCCCCACTCCAATATACTCCTTAGTGCCAGTCCCTACTCCCCCTCCACTACTCCTCCCCTACCCCCCCTCCACTACCCCTTCTCCACTAAACCCCTCCACTAACCCCCTCTCCACGACCCCCCTTCCACTACCCCTCTTCCACTACCCCTCCACTACTCCTACTCCTCTTCATGTTCCTGCTCCCATTTCAAAAACATTAAAAATAGTTGTGTTGAATGTGTAGTGTGGCATGTATGTGTGTGTGTGTGTGTGTGTGTATATACGTATGTGTGTGTATGTGTGTGTGTGTGTGTGTGTGTGTGTGTGTGTGTGTGTGTGTGTGTGTGTGTGTGTGTGTGTGTGTGTGTGTGTGTGTGTGTGTTTTGACGAAGAGAGAGAATGACAGGCATCGTCATCGGCGCGTCCTTAGTGAGGTGGCGAGATGTTTACACGAATGTTTACGAGTAGTTTGTGGTGGTTTACGAGGCACCTGCGAACTTTCGTGTGCTGCGGCGGGAAGCAGAGGCAGCGGGGGGCACAGGGCAGAGGGCGGGATTCGTGAGTACGTTTTTTTTTTTTTTTTTTACATCACTAAGGACTGGCCAAGGGTAAAAAAAAAGAGGTAACAAAATGCTCGCCTATAGTTGCCAGTCCCTATAAAGAAGACAGTAAGAGAATAAATTCGTGAGTATACGTGCATGGAGACTGGAGAGGTCCTTTGTATCAAGATTAACTGACCGTCTATCTATTAAAAGTCAATTGATCTAGCTTTGTGCATAGAGGGGAAAGGGTCGGTCGGTGATGGCGCTCTAAGGCTATGCTGTTTACCGATCAAAAGGTCACCTTGAGTGTATAAAGAATTTATTTTCCGTGTGGAATTACAACGCGCGTCTCTCGCTGAATGGTCGTGTGTCAGGGCGAGGAATGCCAAGTGAGGTGTTGGCAAATGTTCGTGACGGGCCAAGGTAGTGAACGTTCGTGACAGAAGCAAGTCTGGAGTAAACGGCGGTGAGGTTTTTGCTACAATTGCACTGTATTCGTGAACGTTCATCAAGCTATTAAACGTTTTATTCAAGAAGTGCGAGACGTTTGTTCGCGTGTGACGGCTTTTTTATTGGGTTTTTATGTGTGTTTAAACGTTCAGAGGTGTTTGGGAAGCAATAAACCCGGCCATCGATCACTGTGAGGCACATGAGACGCCATCAAATTACTGGTGTTACTGATGTGTGTGTGTGTGTGTGTGTGTGTGTGTGTGTGTGTGTGTGTGTGTGTGTGTGTGTATGTGTGTGTGTGTGTGTGTATGTGTGTGTGTGTGTGTGTGTGTGTATGTGTCTGTGTGTGTGTGTGTGTGTGTGTGTGTGTGTGTGTGTGAAACAACGCGTGCATGTATATACGTACTTACCTATGTGTGTGTGTTTGTACGTATAAGAGACCCACACACTCATCTTCTATTATTCACTGTTTTTCATTCCTCTCTACTCCTAACATTCCTTCCTCCTCCTCCTCCTACCCGCCAGGGTGGCGCGGTTGGTAGAGTCACGGATTCGCGTGTAGAGTCCCTGCATTCTGTCAGCGGTTCGAGTCCACCAAGTTTGTCCTGGCGTGGTGGCGTTTTGTATATTCAATAACCTTGTAGTTGGTACTTGCAAAGTGTCTAGATAGGGTCAAAGTATCTTATCTTATCCTCCTCCTCCTCCTCCTCCTCCTCCTCCTCCTCCTCCTCCTCCTCCTTGCCTTGCCAGGCAAGGCTGCCGCACCACCCCTGAACTTCCACACTGAGCCTACACCAACACTACATTAGACCTCATAACACACACAGATAGCCCCGAGTTAACGGTTACCACTACTACTCTCGACCTGTGACGGGCTGTGGTTCAGTTAGGGTCCTGACAGTTAGTGACCACCATCGGGATTTAAGGTACCAGGGGTCACTGCTGCAGGAGGCATTGAAGTGTACGGCGTCCTACATGGAAAGTACACAATCCGCAGTGGATTGAACGGAGCTGGGGCCTGATTGACTGCTGCCTCCCAAGAAAGCGCCAGGCAAGGCTGCCGCACCACCCTTGAACCTCCACACTGTGTTCACACCATTACAAAACACACATAACATGACCTATCTATCAAGCACTAAACCTACCCCCACAAACTATAGCCATAGATTACAGCTTTCAACTTTCCTCACAAATTCCATGCAGTTTTTCTATATTGCATGGTATCACTTCTTTTCCGGCCAGCTTCGGCTGGAGGGATGGGTGGGTGGGGAGGAGCCTTCTACTTCCTATCCTTTCTCTCTTATTATCTAGTTAGTGTAGTGTAGTTAAAGCAAACAGTCTTGTAAGGACCTATCGGTCTGTTGCTGTTTGTGTTTCCTTTGTATTCCTTTGTATTCCTCCTCTTCCTAACACCCCCTCCCCCAATCCAGCCTCATTTTCCCTACTTAGCCCTGCGTTCTCTCTCCTCTTTCTCCTCTCCTCTCTCTAGCTCTCTCTCTCTCTCTCTCTCTCTCTCTCTCTCTCTCTCTCTCTCTCTCTCTCTCTCTCTCTCTCTCTCTCTCTCTCTCTCTCTCTCTCTCTCTCTCTCTCTCTCTCTCTCACCCCCTCTCCCCCTCGCCCCTCACAGCACTAAACGTTACCAAATGACCGAGAAAATAATTCGTTTTGTCCCTAACAGCTGTGTATTCTTGCCTAGTCAGGGAATATTCTTTTTTTCTATTTTTTCGGTGTTGTGGAGAATTATTATGATCACTGCGTAGGGAAGATGTAGGGAGGAATGAGAGAGAGAGAGAGAGAGAGAGAGAGAGAGAGAGAGAGAGAGAGAGAGAGAGAGAGAGAGAGAGAGAGAGAGAGAGAGAGAGAGAGAGAGAGAGAGAGAGAGAGAGAGAAGAGAGAGAGAGAGAAGGGGAAGAGAGAGGTGGAGTGAGTGAAGTGAGTGAGTGAGTGAGTGAGTGGGTGGGTGGGTGGGTGGGTGGGTGGTGGGTGAGTGGGTGGGTGAGTGAGTGAGTGAGTGAGTGAGAAAGTTCAGTGTTATTTTTAGACATTATGTTTTACGACCCTTACTTATTACCTTCAATAAAACATTTTTCGTCTATCATTCATCACCATTTTTTTCTTTTTTCCATTTTGCACGTTCAAGTCTTCTATTTCTGGTCATAATAATTGTCTCCTTGCTCTAGTTTTTGGTCTTTCCATTTCTAATAATGGATTGTATATCACACCTTTCCCTTTGCTTCTTTATTCTCTCATATCTCCTACCTTCTTTATTACTGACATATTCTTCCTCTCCTTATCTTCCATCTTTTCACAATCTCGAAAAATCCTCCTTTTTTTCCAATTTTATATTTAACACTAAAAAAAAAAAAAAAAAAAAAAAACTGAATATTCCCTTTTATTCTCTCTCTCTCTCTGCCTCCTTTCTCTCCTTCCTCCTTTCCTCCTTTCCTCCTTTCCTCTTTCTCTCCTGTTTCCTCGTCCTCTCTTTCTCTCCTCTGTTTCCTCGTCCTCTCTTTCTCTCCTTTGTTTCCTTATTCTCTCTCCCCCTCCCTCATATTCGCAGCGGCTCCCTGTTCTTTCTGCCAAATTAGTTTTCATTTCCTTACCGAGCAGTGATAGTCGCCTCGCCCGGCCGCGGCTGATTCACTTATACAAGGGAGGAGAGGCGACGTCAAG
Organism: Chionoecetes opilio; assembly: GCA_016584305.1. NCBI lineage: Eukaryota > Metazoa > Arthropoda > Malacostraca > Decapoda > Majidae > Chionoecetes > Chionoecetes opilio. The sequence goes on along the minus strand of JACEEZ010006319.1, from coordinate 598,722 downwards.
AGGGGAATTTGAGGGAAGGGGGGAAGGAGGAGGAGGAGAACGGGGATAGACAGAATATGCAAGGTAGACAGACACAGAGACACAGACACACCAAGATTTAATTAGTGAGATTGATGGATAAGGAACGAAACAAATGATCTTACTCGTATCATTAAAATATGAGTGAAAATGTGAGTGAAATCAGAGTAAAGAACAAATATAATTGTATATGTATTTTTATTCTTAGTATTGCTTCAGATGATAAGGTGAGAGTCAGGTGTTGGCAGATACGTGTCTAAGCTTTCTCTCGCGTTGGTTCATAATCACACGTTACTTGCATCGGAATTCACTGTTATCGACGTGGTGGTATTCGCGAAATTGTTCTCCCGCGTCCCTTCTCGAAATTATATCACTAATTCCCCGAGAGAGAGAGAGAGAGAGAGAGAGAGAGAGAGAGAAGAGAGAGAGAGAGAGACAGAGATGGAGAAACAGATAGAAGAGAGAGAGAGTAGTCACACAGATGGGTAACACGATAAATAATCGTCTATGTTCTGTATGTTTGTATCGTTTCAATTTTTGTGTCGTGTGTAGTGTGTTGTGTGTTGGTGTTCTGGTGTGTTGTGTTGTGTTATGTGTGTGTGTGTGTGGTCGTGTGTGTGTTGTGTGTGTATTTGCTGTGTGTGTGTGTGTGTGTGTGTGTGTGTATGTGTGTGTGTGTGTGTGTGTGTGTGTGTGTGTGTGTGTGTGTGTGTGTGTGTGTCCATGGAATATCCTCACGATGCGTCACTCGCCTCAGAAACTCCGCCACTCAGTCAATTTTAATCACTTATCCATAATTCTCACTCCCTCAGCACGCGAGGACGCCCCAATACACTCCTGCTTCCGATCACACGGAGTCCACGCTCACCATTGCTCTCCCTTCCTCTTTACATTAGTGTTTGAATGTTGTGTTTTTTTATCGTCGCAAAATTAATCCGTAGCTGATTTTATTCATAATTCATTGGTCGAGTTTTTTGTTTTTGTTTTTTTGTTGCATGGATCATCAACGCTCAGTTTTTCATGTGTTTCGCTGTTTCCTGCTAACTTTCATAGAGTTCTTTCTCATACTCTCTCTCTCTCTCTCTCTCTCTCTCTCTCTCTCTCTCTCTCTCTCTCTCTCTCTCTCTCTCTCTCTCTCTCTCTCTCTCACACGTCGTCGTCAGTTCGTAAAACGCACGCTCCATAACTTAATTTGCCGCGGGATGAAATAATGGCCGAAGGATCGCTGATTTTCGTCAAGAATAATGACTGTCAAATTGTCTCCGTTACTCCCCACTTCCGACGTAGAGAGAGAGAGAGAGAGAGAGAGAGAGAGAGAGAGAGAGAGAGAGAGAGAGAGAGAGAGAGAGAGAGAGAGAGAGAGAGAGGGGGAGAGAAGAGAGGGAGGGAGCATAGCGAGCATTGCCTGGAACTGTTCTCGACATGTTAGGGGGAGGAAGAACTTGCCTTGGAGGGGAGAGGAAATGCGGTGAAGGAAAGAAAGTGTGGGTGGAAAAAAGAAAGAAAAAAACGAGCGGCGGCAGAAAGAGGGAAGAACCAGGAATGGAAAAGTGAAATTTGTATTTTTAACTCTGCTTTTGAAGATGCTGGAAAAAGGGACCAAGAAAAAAAGGAGAGGGGAAGACGGAAGCTTAAAGAACGCTTAACTCAGTGTTTTGATGATGACGATGATGTAAATAGGGAGAGGAGAGAGAGAGAGAGAGAGAGAGAGAGAGAGAGAGAGAGAGAGAGAGAGAGAGAGAGGAGAGAGAGAGAGAGAGAGACTAAAACTTATAACAATTCATAATTAAAGTAAAACAAAAATTGAGAGAGAGAGAGAGAGAGAGAGAGAGAGAGAGAGAGAGAGAGAGAGAGAGAGAGAGAGAGAGAGAGAGAGAGAGAGAGAGAGAGAGAGAGAGAGAGAGAGGTCAAGTGAAGGACGCCCCGAGGCACACACTGATGACCCCTTGTGTTGACCAGAGAGGTGAAGAGTCATTGAAGAGATCACATAACCCATCCCTGTCCCTCCCTTCCCCTCACTAACACCCACTTACCTGACTTTCCCCTTTTATACTCCCCTTAACTGACCTTCCCCCCCTCACCCCCCCCCCCCCCCCTCTCCAGCCTCCAGCATCCTCATCTCACACCTTTAGCACTCGAAGTTACCTGTGCCTCCCCTCTACCTCCCCTCTCCCTCCAGCCTCATACCCTCTCTAAGCCTCGTATATCATCCATTTTCTCCCCTCTCTTTATCCTTTACCCTCATTCAGATTTTTTTTATTCCTTTTTTTGCGCCCTCATCCTCTTTTGACCTGCCGTCGGCGCTCCACCTCCGGGCTGGGAATTTTGGTCTACCACAAAGACACGAGTTTAAGTTAGGAGAGAGGGAGGGAAGGAGGGGGCTTTGAGGGGATTAAGCGTTTGAGTTATTTAAACGAGGGGAAATAGCAGTGAGAGGATGCGTGTAGTGGTGAGGCGAGGAAGGAAAGAAGGGGAATGAGGGGAGTGCGTGTGCGTGGTGGTGTGGTGGATGGTTGGCAGCGAGTTAGTGAGTTGTTAGAAGTGGATTGGAACCTCCTAACTTTTTATTTATTTATTTATGAGGCCAAAAAAATAAGGACTCCAGTTGTGCATCAAAGGTTCGCGAGGCTCTGAAGGGCGTCGACGACAGGACCCGTGGGAGAAAAGTGCCGTTTATTCGCTGTTCTGTCGGGAAAATGTCTTGTGTACATCTATTACACCCTTTATGAGTGTGTGTGTGTGTGTGTTGTGTGTCTGCGGGTGCGGGTGGCCCCCTATGTGGCTGCCTGGGTTTGATGTGTCCCGGGGGCGCCTGATCGGGTTACGTTTTCTCTCCAGCAATCAACTGAGCAATTCTCGCCGCGTCCCAGCTGTGCATGGGGACGGGTATGGGCGTGGGGCGTGGGGGGGGGGGGGGCTTGTGGGTGTTGGGGGGGACGGGGATGTGAGGGTGAGAGAAGGGACTGGCAGGAGTAACAAGGGTGCTGACATAAGGGTACTGATGATAGAGACAGCGATTGCAAAATATAATGGTACACAAATACCAGTGTGAAACTTCCTAGAATTTCCCTGAATCGCAACTTCTCGACTAGGTCTAACCCTTCCTACTCCTTCCCCATCCCTCCTCCCCTGCCCCTGCCTTGCCCCTGCCCCTGCGTGAGGTGAGGAGCGTCGCCACCTGTTCCTCACCTGGTTATTAACATACTGCCGCGCCTCTCCCGTCCTGGCGCCATCAGGGACCACACTATACAATGGCCTGTCCTCGTTACTTGTCCCTTATTAACCTGTATCGCCTCACGCCACCTACAGTTGATGTGGATCGTCCTGTGAACCACCTGCTACCCCCCCCACACCCTTACCCCCTACCCCCTCCTTTCCCTGCCTCCATTCCCCCCTCCTTCCCCTTCCCCCCATCACCTGCCTCTCGCACGTCGTTACATATACAACATGGTTGTTTGCCACCTCCCTTCATTAACAGTAGCTAATTTTCGAACATAATCATGGTATTGATGGTAATTTATATATTCCCGTCCGTATTATTATTTGTTGATGCGGTTAAAATATACACGTAATGTACACGATAGAGAAAAATTTAGAGAATGAGGGGTATAAGGAGATGAGAGTTGTACTATGTTGTTATGGTGTGTGTGTGTTCGTGATGCGTGTGTATGTGTGGTGTGTGTGACTGTGTGTGTGTGTGTGTTTCCCGTCTTTGCGGAAGGAAGGTGATACCGGAAACCACACACTTATCAGCAGGTTTATCCAAGTAATTACTGATCCACTTCTCTCGCCGATGGTGTGTCGTGTTACCTGCCATTACCTGTTATCTGGTATCTGCGTCCGGCATGATGACGACTATCTTCTCATTTACTTCCTGACCCTTCACACCTGAAAACCCACTCTATTGTAACGTCTGTGCAGGGAACCAAGACAAGGGAGAAGGCGCCACGAGTCAACTGTCAGGCGAATTAGAGCAGCCATAACTCAGCGGCGCAAAGGGCACCGCGCGACCCTCGCCTGACGGAGTGCAGTAGCCGCCCTCAAGCCGCCCCTAACTCATCCGCTCCCCCTTATCTGAGGTCATTAGCTCAATCCACAGTCGATTGGTGGTCGTTTGGGAAGAGATAAGAGAGATAAGGGGGACGGGTGGGTACGGAGGGGCAGGGACGCGGGTGATGGTGCGGGCGTCAGGGACGGCCCCGGGGAGGGTGTCACCGAGGCTCCCGCTATCACTACCATCAGTAAATATTTTCATAGCCTCACAACCTCGTGTGTTTGTCTGAGTTTATCTGGAATGGGTGTTTTCAGGTCGCCTTTATTACTGGTGTACAGAGCGGCACGCAGGGGACGGGGTGACAAAGTGTTGACTCAAGTATCATCATTAGCCTCCCGGGGCCGCGTCTCCCCCTCACGTCATTAAGCTCTGTCAGCGTTGTTCGTCAGGAGGTGCGTCGTCCGCCTCCAGATAGCGGCAGGTGAGCGGAAGTTGCGGGAATGGGTTGAGAGCCGAGGGACAGACGCCGCTAACGACCTTGTTTACTCGTGGCCCTGTCAGTCCCTTCCTCCTGCTATCAGCCTTCCCTCCACACGCCACCGTCACCGCCGATAAGAGAGGTGACCATGTCCAGCTGTCTCACCTGGGGGACCACAGGTGACGCTTGGATCTCCGCGGTACACTTTTCTTTTTCAGTCATTCGCTCACCTTTTATATTGATGTTCACATGTTTTCAACGGTGTATCCTAAAGAATGATATAATGCAAATATTTGAATTGAAATGACGATAAGAGAACGAGGATGAGGAAATTTATTCTACTTTTTCTGTCATTTATCATCTGGTTTTTATGGCTCATCCGTTCGCATATTCCCGTTCTCTATGGGAGTATGTGGTTTCCGAGTGAAGACGCTTGGCTGTAGCTCCGAAACTAACCATAGGATTTACTCGGAAATACCCTCATTGTGATTCTCAGACAAAGTTACTGCAAGATGACCTGACCAGGATAACCTAACCTACCCTAATCGTAACCTAACGTAACCTAACCTGACGTGTTCAAGAGTAAACGCCACATACTCATCCAGAAAACGGGAATATGCCACCCGTTCATTGTGATGGTTACACCCACGTTTTACCTCCCTCCCTCCCTCCCTCCCTCCCTCCCTCCTCCATTCACCCTACTTCTACTTCCCTCCTCTGCCTTGGTCAGGGAAGGGGAGGGGAAGATGGACGGTAAGATAGTGCTAAATGAATTGTCGGTCTGAGCACACGGTCCGGCCGCCGCCCACCAAGGGGAGGAAGTCAAGGCAGAGGATAAGAATGACAGATCAGCAAAACGGTCATAAACGAAGTGAAAGCAAAGTAAACAGACTCTTAGGGACAAAGACGCCGATATTTGGGTGAGCTCGCCATCTGACAACAAATCCAGATGTTGGTTCATCGTGGTTGTTCAGCAGCCTTGTTCCCCGTGCCGTGCCTGGGTGCCGGCCAGGACTGCATCCACGTAAGATTAGGTAGAGGCAAGGCGCAGGTGGAGAAGCCCCGCGGCCAAGGCCAGGGGGAACAGTTAGCTCCCTGATGAGTTGTGGACAAAGTACACCGTCGGGCTTTCAGGCTCAAAGTAATGGCACACGAAGGAATCAGTGATGCAACGGAACCTGCCGCTCAAAGGCGGATCAGATAAAAGGCCGTTCAGAACAAACGACTAAGGTCGGCAATCACGCAAACGGCACACCATCATGGCGGCAGCGAGAAGCGGATACACCGCCAGTCCCTTCTTCAGGGCCCAGACGGCACCATCTCCTTCCTTCCTATCCTCCCTCCCTTCCCCGCGGCCTCCTCCCCCAGTGGGACCAGAGGCAGGGAAGGAGGAAAGGGGACGTCCATCCCAGTTCATTTTCTTCTATCAAACACTGGAATCACAGATACCGCGAGACTCACGGCCGTAAGCCTCCTGCGTCTGATGACTCGGGAGGTTTGACCTTACGTGAGGGCGCAATAAGGGCTGTAAAGCAACCTTATCTGACAGGACGGGATGCCACGGTCCGTAACAGAAGGGAAGGAGGGAGGGGGTGGATGGTCTTTACACAAGTAGTCGTTGCAGTGGTAGTAGTTGTCGTTGTAATAGTGGTAGCGGTGGTGGTATCTTGAGGATCTACCCCAGAAGTGAGTCCAGAGAGAATGAGAAGATGGCGTTGGTCATCAGGCTTGCAGGAGGGCGCGATGGGAGGCGGAAAAGCCCCTCGAGGGTTAGTGGCAGCGCCCTACCTTACTGCTGCCTCTGTCTGTCATTATCTTAACGCTTTACGGCCCTGTCACCCCCCTACCCCTCCCCCTGACCCTGCCCTCACTCCCTCTCCCGTAGATTACCTCTCTCTCTCTCTCTTCTATCTTCCCTTCCCCTCTTCATCCTACACAGAATTGCAATATGTTCCCTCAAAGATAATCGGTCCTGTTCCGCTTCTTTCCTATACAGTTCTTGGTATTGAACCCGTACGATACATGTCTCTCGTGTCGTTATTTTTCTTTGTTGTCATTATGTTACAAAATTACACTTATCTTGTCGTTGTTGAAAAAGTATATATTAATCATAATTTTAAATGTAATAAATGTCTGGACGAATACAAAGGCATCGCTGGAGTGTCTTAGTGATTGACGGCTTGTGGAGGGGAGAAGAAAAACACTAAAGGGGGGAAAATAAAACTATGGGAAAATAAGCTACAAAATATAAGGGTAAAAAGAAGATACAGAGACGCTAACAGAGAACATTAAGAAAAAAATGGCAATGAAACAAAGTCTATAAAATGAATAAAAAATCAGGGGAAAAAAGTCAGGGAAAAAAGTCAGGGGAAATACTGAAAAATACAAGGGTAAAAAGAAGATATAGAGACGTTTACAGAGAACATGAAGAAAAAAAAATGGCCAAGAAACAAAGTCCATTAAATGAAGAAAAAGTCAGGAAAAAAAGCTGCAAAATATAAGGTAAAAAGAACATTATACGTAGAGACGCTAACGAGAACATGAAGAAAAAAATGGCCAAGAAACAAAGTAGATAAAAGAAGAATAAGTCAGTGGATTTAATATGGTCTGAAACATACGGAAGGCAAGACAAAGATACTAACCACACCCAGCTCATCCCTCAGATCCTTACTGTCCTTCCCCTTGGCTTCCCCTTCCCTCTTCCCCTCAAATACCTCCCTTGTGTCAGGGTCTTGAGGGGAGTGAGCGCGAGGGACAAAAGATAAAGACACTCAGATAACCAGATAAGAAAACACAGACAGAAGCGGCAAGATCCAGAGAGAGAGAGAGAGAGAGAGAGAGAGAGAGAGAGAGAGAGAGAGAGAGAGAGAGAGAGAGAGAGAGAGAGAGTGAGATGAAGAAGAAATTAAATGGGAAAGACGGAGGAAGAAAGGAGATATGAATCAATCGAACGAGGAGGAAAGTTGATCTGCAGGACGACCTTTGCCTGAAGAGGTATTAGGAAATGAAAAATTCTGCGAATGATGACTTACTGGAGGCAGAAGGGACAGAGAGGGAAAAGGAGGAGGAGGAGGGGGGGAAGAGGTGTTGGGGAGGAGGAGGAGAGCGAGGCAATGCAAGAAGGGAGCACCTAATCGGACCAGATTGTGAAGACCGAGTCACAGAAGGAAATGATGAAGACGAGGAGGAGATGAAGAGTGGTGGCAGTGGTGGTGGTGGTGGTGGTGGTGGTGGTGGTGGTGGAGAGGGTGCGGTGGAGTAATGGTGGTGATGGTGGTGGTGAGAGGAGCGAGTGGGTAGGATGGAGTGAGGTAGGAAGCAGGTCTTTCATGTTCGCCACATCCATATGGAAATCAAAATCCTCTTTGGGGGATCGAACCTTTGAAGATCTTCCCTCCCGAAGAACCTTTACTTCTAACTTGATATCCGAGAGAGAGAGAGAGAGAGAGAGAGAGAGAGAGAGAGAGAGAGAGAGAGAGAGAGAGAGAGAGAGAGAGAGAGAGAGAGAGAGAGAGAGAGTGAGTGCCCTATTATGGGATCCTCTTCTTTCTGTTCGTACTTTTCCACCTCCTATTAATTATATTGTCCTCTTTCTTATTTCTTGGCAATGCCTTTTTATTTTTAGTCATTTACGTAATATTTTCTTCCTACTTTCCTTATCCTTCGCATTCTATTTTCCTCGTTTTGTTCATGTTGTTGTTGTACTTCTAGTTCCTCCTCCTCTCCTCTCCTCCTCCTCCTCCTCCTCCTCCTCCTCCTCCTCCTCCTCCTCCTCCTCCTCCCAAAGCTACAAGAATATGCGCTTCGCCTATGTGTGTGTATGTGGCTCCAGGTCGCTCTTTCGCCTCACATATTTTCTTTTTTTCTCTGATCTCTTTTTGAAGGGGAAGAAGCAGCAGCATTTCTCCGGCTTTGGCAGCCCCGCCGTGTGATCTTCAGCCTCGGGGATTAACGGCATTCAATATGTAAACACGTTGCGCTCCGATCGGATTTTGGGAAAGGTTCAGAAGGGAGGGAATGCTTTGAGAGGTCTGTCTGGCCTTCCCTCTGTGTGTGTGGAAGAATATATATCGTAGACCCCAAATGTGCCAGCTTTTAGGAGGGGTTTTGTATGTGTGTGTGTGTGTGTGTGTGTGGAGAGTGAGAGAGAGAGAGAGAGAGAGAGAGAGAAGAGAGAAGAGAGAGAGGAGAGAGAGAGAGAGAGAGAGAGAGAGAGAGAGAGAGAGAGAGAGAGAGAGACCTGTAATACATAAATTATACATAAATAACAGCGAATTTGACAGTTACACATGTATCGTACCTATTCAATTCCTTACTTCCTTATACAGTTGTTATCTTCTTTATTCCTTACAATTCTTACATATCTTACAGTAGGTTAGAACAGCACTATTTTATTCTTGTTTTCTTCCTTCCCTTCTCCCTCCCACTTCCTTCCCATCACCCTCTCCTCCCCACCTTCCTCCCCATCACCCTCTCCTCCCCACCTTCCTTCCCATCCTTGCTTTTGGGTGCAAGTCGCGTACCACCAAAATTTCCTTGCTATTGTCTGAGGCGCCGCTGTGGGTGCGCGCCATCATTAGGGCTTCGTGGCCTGCCTGCTTATTCCCTCTGCCCCTCCTTCTGCCCCTCCTTCTGCCCCTCCCTCCATTCCTACCTTCCCTCCCTCCTTCTCTCTATCCTTCCCTATCTTTCATCCCTACCTCCCTCCATGCCTTCCTTCCCTCCCTCCTTCCCTCTATCCTTCCCTACCCTCCCTCCATCCCTTTCCTCCTTCCCTCCTTCCCTCCCTCCATCCCTTCCTTCCCTCCCTCCTTCCCTCCTTTCATCCCTACCCTTCCTTCCCTCCCTCCTTCCCTCCCTATTCTTCATGTATTTCTTTTCACTTGATATTTTTTGTCTCCAGTGTGTCCGAGTATTTTTTCCTCTCTCTCTCTCTCTCTCGTCTCTCTCTCTCTCCTCTCTCTCTCTCTCTCCTCTCTCTCTCTCTCTCTCTCTCTCTCTCTCTCTCTTCTCTCTCTCCTTCTCTCATCTCCCCTCTCTCTCTCTCTCTCTCTCTCTTATTGTCGTCTCTAGGTTCATTTTGTACTCGTACGTGGGTGAAAGATAAACATGAACAGAGAAGACGAGATGATGATGATGATGATGTTGGTGAGGCATTTGAATACACAAGAATAAGAGGGCAAAGACGAGGAAGATGCGTAATGTGATGAAACGTGCGAGGAAAATAATGATGAGAGAGAGAGAGAGAGAGAGAGAGAGAGAGAGAGAGAGAGAGAGAGAGAGAGAGAGAGAGATATGCACGCACCTATAACCTGCAGTGTACTAACGGAAGATATTGGAATGTCCTGAAACGTGGAGTGGGACAGTAGCAGTGGAAATGGCAATTGTTTTTGTTATTGTTGTTATTATTATTATTGTAGTAATAAGTTATGTTTATCATGGGTTATTTTCATCATCATCATCATCAGTAGTAATAGTAGTAGTAAAGTTGCTGATGTTACTGCTGTATACTTATTGTATTATTCTGTTTCCTGACGTACTTAGAAAACAACAACAACAACAACAACAACAACAACAGTTTTATTAACCCCTTCACGCCCAGATCTTTCCTTTGCTATAAAAAATAGTCTGTTGTTGAGCCATACAATTACGAAAAGTAACTGAATATACCAAAATTAGTTAGTCGACAAGGATACTTAACAGGTCATATCTATAAAATATTGCTTATATTCACTAAAATTCGTCTACTGGTACCCAGATTACAATGAATTACGTTCTGGGTCTCAAGGTGTTAATGAAAATTGCCCTCGAGACCTTTATAAATCATCAAAATACAACAAGGAAACACAGGCAAATACAACCATTTATAATACCTACAACACTATATATATTTTCTGTTCTGGGAAATAAACAAACGGTGTGGAGGCGCTTCAATGCATCAATAAAGTGGTACGATTACAGTCAATTACAGCATGAATGGCGTTAAGCTGTGTATTGTGCGGGGCGTCACGAGGAGCGGGGAAGGAGTGAGGTGATGGACGGGGCGGGGCTGCAAGAGAGAGAGAGAGAGAGAGAGAGAGGGAGAGAGTGGAGAGAGAGAGACAGAAGAAGTAGAGGAGAGAGAGATAGAGAGAGAGTAGAGAGAGAGAGAGAGAATGAATATAGACATGTGCATAGCTGTGTCGATGAACTAATATGAAGGATATAAGATCAAAGCATGAGCCGAAAAAGAGTGTTGCAGGGAGGGCGTCGAGTCTCTCTCTCTCTCTCTCTCTCTCTCTCTCTCTCTCTCTCTCTCTCTCTCTCTCTCTACTTCATCTCTGGTCTCCTCTCTCTCTCTCTCTCTCTCTCTGTGTGTGTGTTGCAAAATGAGAACGAGCATAGAGAGAAAGAGATAAGAATAGTCAGCATTACAGTAATAGTGAAGCTGCGGTAAATGTAGCCTCCACTTGTGAGGACCGCCGCAGGGAGAGAGAGGCAAGGACAGATGATGACGATGATAACAGAGAGCCACGCGGTGATAAGAGTACCAATGGAGAATGAGAGACAGACACACAGATAAACGGCCGGGTCGTATACATGAATATAAACACACACATATACATACAGCAAGGATGATAATTATACATGAGAGTTAACAAATACAAACAGACAGGATAATAGAGAGAGAGGGAGAGATATATATATACTGTAAGTCAAACAAATGCAAACAAGTGGATACATATTATAGAAACAGGCAAGCAGACATGATAAAAGAGAGAGGGAGAGAGAGATACATAAGTTAGACAAATGCAAACAAGCAGATACATATTTTAGAAACAGAACAAACAGACAGGATGAAATTGAGAGAGAGAGAGAGAGAGAGAGAGAGAGAGAGAGAGAGAGGGAGAGAGAGAGGAGAGAAGAGAGAGAGAGAGAGATAGAGAGAGAGAGAGAGAGAAGGAGGAGAGAGAGCAGGAGAAGAGAGAGAGAGAGAAGAGGAGAGAGAGCAGAGAGAGGTAGATACATGAGAGAAGAGTAGAAGATGAGGAGAGAGAGAGAGAGAGAGATAACATAAACAAGCAGATACATAATTATAGAGACAGACAATCAGATATAGGGGTATGGAAAGAGTTGTCAGCCACAATGAAAGTGAGGGAAGGGCATCAGCATGAAGGACAGGTCAAGGCAGGCGACACCGACCCCAGGACAGCGCCACCAACAGTAGCTGGCTGCCCATTGAGCCTCATCAGTGCCAAGTGCCCACCGCTGCCAACCGCCCCCTCCCCCCCCCCCCCCCCGCCTTCCCCATTGCCCTCTTATCCTTATTCTTCTTAACTTTCTTTTCATTCCTTCCTCTCCTTCGTTTTACACATGCCAAACTGTTATCTTACTCTATTTTCGCTTCTATTTATGTTCCTTCTATTTTTTTATTGTTTTTATCTTCCTTCTCTAGTTTCTCTCTTCTCCATTGCTCTCTTCTTATCTTTATTCTTCTTAACTTTGTCTTCATTCCTTCCTCTCCTTCGTTTTACACATACCAAACTCTTATCTCACTCTTGTTTCGCTTATATATATATACATCTTTTATTCTATTTAATGTTTTTTATCTTCCTTCTCTAGTTTCGTTCCTATTTCTGTCTTCTTTCTATTCTTTTCTGGTGTAGTTTTTCTTCTTCATTTATTCCATGTTTCTAAATACACCTCCTTTTCCTCTTCTTCACTCTGCTCCTTCTCTTCCAAAACACATTTAGACCACAAGACTACAACTTCAATATTGTTACGTCGTGTCAAGGTCATTCTGGATCCTCTCGCTTTACCTTCGACCAAGTCTTATGTAAGGAAAAAAAATATATATATATTCAGTACAGGCGGCGAGGTGGTGTTGCGTGTCTGCTTGTAGGTTTGTAGCGGGCGTTTGACAAGGCAGTTCAGGCTTGTAAGGGTTCGGTTCTCTCTAATTTGCAAGATAAATGACGTCTCTCTCTTTCTCACTCGGAACTTTCCACGTCTTTAGCACTAGTGTAAAAAGAGAGAGAGAAAGAAAGAGTGAGAGAACGAGGTAGTGAGAGAGAGAGACGGGGTGGGGTGTGTGGAGAAAGAGAGACAGAACAAAAAATAGAATGAAAATGAGGTAGTAAGAGAAGGAAGGAGAGAGAGAGGGGTGGTATTGGCACTCTCTTTACTCTGGGGTGGCCTTCCGTGACCCAGAGTGGCTCCTGGTTTAGTGGTCTTGCATGGTCTGAAGTGGTCTGAGGCGTCGGGTTCTTAGTGGCCTTGGTGGTCCTCGATTTTAGGCGCCGGGTGGTCCTTGCAACACTGTCACCCTTATCTTTTTTTTTCTTGGGCTAAGCCTCTCTCTCTCTCTCTCTCTCTCTCTCTCTCTCTCTCTCTCTCTCTCTCTCTCTCTCTCTCTCTCTCTCTCTCTCTCTCTCTCTCTCTCTCTCTCTCTCTCTCTCTCTCTCTCTCTCTCTCTCTCTCTCTCTCTCTCTCTCTCTCTCTCTCTCTCTCTCTCTCTCTCTCTCTCTTTCTCTCTCTCTCTCATCAGTTATTCAGTAGTTATGTCATTTTTACCGTTCCGTTTCTGTCCCTCCACCACTTTAGGCTATTTTCTCGCTCCCACTCTTTCATTAGCGTGTGTAAAGACTGCCTCGGACGTGTCACTCTCTTGTTATTTCCCGGAGTTATTCACTGAGTGGCACGTTATCAATTATCATTCTGGCATTCTACATCGCACCGTCACTCATTCTTGTCATCATAGCAATTGCAGTATTTTTTATTATTACCATCTACGTTTCTCTTTCTCCATCATTTAGTTAATAAGATAATATATATGATTGTATTTACCAAAACTTTGTAACACTGTCATGTCTTTTCTGTTCTTCATAATTATGCCACCTACTAATCTTTATCATTGTGAATACGTTTCTCTTTGTCCATCATTTAGTTAATAAGATAATATATATGATTGTAATTACTGCAACTACAAAGAGGGTCATGTCTTTTCATTCTCTTCATAATTCTGCCACCTATTATTTTATTTTTCATTATCCACCTTTCTCTTTGTCCCTCATTTAGTTAATAATATAATATGCATAATTCTTATTACTGAAGCTATAAACAGTGTCATGTCATTCCTTCTTTTCATAATTCTGCCATGCACTAATCTCTCTTCTCTTTCTCCTTCTTCATGTCTTTCTCTTTTCTTTGCCCATAATTTCGTTAATAAGATAATATGTATGATTGTAAATAATTACTAAGACTTTATAAAGAGTGTCATGTCTTTCCTACTCTTCTTAATTCTGTCATGCACTAATCCCTCCACTCTTTCCTTCTTCCACAGACGATCCTCAACTCCATGCACAAGTACCAGCCGCGCTTCCACCTGGTGAGAGCCAACGACATCCTCAAGCTGCCCTACTCCACCTTCAGGACCTACGTGTTCAAGGAGACAGAGTTCCTAGCCGTCACAGCCTACCAGAATGAGAAGGGTGTGTGTGTGTGTGTGTGTGTGTGTGTGTGTGTGTGTGTGTGTGTGTGTGTGTGTTCTATCCCGCCATGAAAGTGACTGGTGTGTTTTGACGTGTGTGGGGGGAAGGGGGTTGTGTGTGTTGGACGGGAGTTGTATGTGTGTGGGGGGGGTTGTGTGTGGGGGGTTGTGTTTGTGTGGGGGTTGTATGTATGGATGGGGGGTTATGTGTGTGGGGGGAGGGTTATGTATGTGTGTGGGGGGGTTGTGTGTGTGTGTGTGCGTGTGTGTGTGCGTGTGCCCCCTATTACATCATCAACATTTATAGTTTTTACAGCAGTCCTTCTTTCTCTTTTTACACCCCATCGTATTACATAACATTAAGTAATTACATAAACTGTCAGAAAAGCGACGGTACTGCAACAGCGATAATGGGAAGGTACGGAAGGCACATCACACATCTATTATTACTGTAGGAACATTATTGGGCGAACTAAAACATATAAAAGATAGCAACTGAGAACTAAAACACAGGAAAGATAGAACTCGCTTAAAGGTCGTAAAATATATCAAACCAACACTTGCAGGTGTGTTTATCGTGACGGTAATGGTGAGGAATGTGAATGCGGTAATGCTTAGGAGGGGGTGAGGCTCTAGCACGCCATGGCTGGTGTTGGGGGAAGCAGGATAGAGATATTGATGACATGAATGAGAGAGGGAGGAAGAGGGAGGGGGCATAGGGGGGTGCAGAAAGAAGAGAGGGGAAGAGGGAGGGGAAGAGGGGGAATAGGGGGGTGCAGAAAGAAGAAAATCACTACGTTAAGTCATGCTATGCTTTTTTCTCTCTTTTTTTTTAACGAAATTACGAGGTGTTGATTGATCGTCACTGTCAGTAAAGGAAGACGTGTTAATTTTTCATGTTTATTGGCTATGTGAAGCCGCAAACGCCACTTCCAGAGACGTCGAGCAGAAGGGAAGGAAGGTGGTAGTTAGCAAGGCCAAGGAAAAGCTATTGGTCCTTGGTAGTTAGTGTGTTGTATTGGAGGGTGTGGAGGCAGTGAGAGGGAAGGGCAGCTAGGAATGAATAGGAAGGTCAGGAAGGCTAGGCATGAATAGGAAGGTCAGGAAGGCTAGGAATGAATAGGAAGGAAGGTCAAGAAGGCTAGGCATGAATAGGAAGGTCAGGAAGGCTAGGAATGAATAGGAAGGTCAGGAAGGCTAGGAATGAATAGGAAGGAAGGTCAGGAAGGCTAGGAATGAATAGGAAGGAAGGTCAGGAAGGCTAGGAATGAATAGGAAGGAAGGTCAGGAAGGCTAGGAATGAATAGGAAGGTCAGAGGCTAGGAATGATGAAGGAAGGTCAGGAAGGCTAGGAATGAATAGGAAGGAAGGTCAGGAAGGCTAGGAATGAATAGGAAGGTCGGAAGGTAGCAGAATAGGAAGGTCGAAGTAGGCATGAATAGGAAGGAAGGTATGAAGGTAGGTCAGGAATAGGAATGTAGGAAGGCTAACAGAAGCTGAATATAGAAGAAGGTCAGGAAGGCTAGGAATGAATAGGAAGGAGGTCAGGAAGGCTAGGAATGAATAGGAAGGTCAGGAAGGCTAGGAATGAATAGGAAGGTCAGGAAGGCTAGGCATGAATAGGAAGGTCAGGAAGGCTAGGAATGAATAGGAAGGAAGGTCAGGAAGGCTAGGAATGAATAGGAAGGTCAGAAAGGCTAGGAATGAATAGGAAGGAAGGTCAGGAAGGCTAGGAATGAATAGGAAGGAAGGTCAGGAAGGCTAGGAATGAATAGGAAGGAAGGTCAGGAAGGCTAGGAATGAATAGGAGGGAAGGTCAGGAAGGCTAGGAATGAATAGGAAGGTCAAGACTGAATAGGAATGAATAGGAAGGTCAGGAAGGCTAGGCATGAATAGGAAGGTCAGGAAGGTAGGCATGAATAGGAAGGTCAGGAAGGCTAGGAATGAATAGGAAGGAAGTCAGGAAGGCTAGAATGAATAGGAGGGAAGGTCAGGAAGGCTAGGAATGAATAGGAGGGAAGGTCAGGAAGGCTAGGAATGAATAGGAAGGTCAGGACTGAATAGGAATGAATAGGAAGGAAGGCTAGGAAGTCAGGAATGGAGTGAAAACAAAGGAAACAAGCGGTAAACTTTTATTGGTTGAAGAAAAATCTTTAATACATTGTCGCAGTTTCATTTGAGCTTTGTGTTTGTATGCATATATGTATGGGGAGGATTAAGGGGAGGGGAGGGGAGGGGTCACAAGGGTCATGGGTGGTGGGAGGGCCGCAATCAAGAGTGGGGGAGGGGGGTTGGGGGGGAGGGTCAGCACCGCCCTGACACTTGGTGGAAATGATGATCAGCGAGACGCCTTCTTTATCCAATTGTCGTCGTCCGAACTCTCACCCGACACATGCCTCTCCCTCTCCTCTCCCACCCCCTCGGTCACGCCTCTCTCTCACCTCCTCACTCCCCAAAAACCTTCACAAAAACAGCTACACACACAGTCACACACTAAAACAGAACGTAATCTCTCCATCTCCATTTTTTCCCCGTCAACGTCTCCCTTTTTACGGGTTGATACATTGAGTTCGAGTAGTGTAAGGCCGCCGAAGTCACTGCCGGGCTGGAGGACGGGGACGTTGGAGGGACAGTGTTGACATATGAGCGACGCCCGACCTCTAATGTTATGATTCAATTACAGTCGCCCGCGAACGGTATTTTACAGTCATTTCATCATCTTTCTTCTCGCTGAATATTAAGTAAGAACAGCGGAAGGAGGAGGACGAGGAGAGGAGGGGAGGAGACACACAAAGAGAGAGAGAGAGAGAGAGAGAGAGAGAGAGAGAGAGAGAGAGAGAGAGAGAGAGAGAGAGAGAGAGAGAGAGAGAGAGAGAATTACACAGAACACACAGACCTTATAGTTCACTCGACATGTTCTCCCCCAAACCTTGTTAGGCAAGTGGTGCTCAACTATGGATTTCGTGTTTTGGCGAATATCTATCTTAGAGAGAGAGAGAGAGAGAGAGAGAGAGAGAGAGACAGAGAGAGAGACAGACAGACAGACAGACAGACAGACAGACAGACAGACAGACAGACAGACAGACAGACAGACAGACAGACAGACAGACAAATAGAGTAGCTAACGAGGTATTGTAGGAAATTTAGATCAAAATCAAAATCAAATCTAGACTATTTATAGAAATCAGAACCTTCAGGAATCAGAGCATGAGGCAAATGAGCATGTCACCGAATAACCTAAAAATAAAGTATACATTGACGTAATAACCAACACGATGGAATGTGTTATGATGAGGTGCAGTAAGATGACTCACAGCCGAGACACACACACAACCTGCCCCCCCAGCCCACCCTTAGCCCACCCCCCGATCTCAGGAACCAGAGTCGAGGCAACACGCCCACTTCTCCCTCCCCCCAACCCTCCTCCCTCCTCACTCATCCCACCCTGCTTCCTTCCACCCCCAACACGGCGCCTAGCCTAGCCTAGCCTCAGACCTGATTCCCTCCTATCCAGACTCTCCTCTTCTTCCTTTTCTTCTTCTAAAACTCTCTTCTTCCTTTTCTTCTTCTAAAACTCTCCTCTTCTTCCTTATCTTCTTCTAAAACTCTCCTCTTCTTCTTTTTCTTCTTTTAAAACTCTCCTTTTCTTCCATTTCTTCTTCTAAAACTCTCCTCTTCTTCTTTTTCTTCTTTTAAAACTCTCCTCTTCTTCCTTTTCTTCTTCTAAAACTCTCCTTTTCTTCTTTTTCTTCTTCTAAAACTCTCCTCTTCTAGTCTATCCAAAGAAGAACCAGCCAGATTTTTTTCCTTATAATTCGATAACGACTTGTCATTTATCACCAGTGTCATTATTTTTTTTTCGACGATGACTAGTTCTCGATCACGTCCAACACCGTAGAAGGTTTTGTTATTTAGGTCAATGTAAGGTTCGTTATTTTTTATTGTTTTATTTTAGTTTTCGTTGTTTTGAATATATGTTTATACCATGATGGCAAAACTTTTTATGATAAGATTTTTATGAGTATGCTATAATAAGAGAAAGAGCTTGACTTGATTCTGTAGTGATAATTCTACCATAACTGCCTATCTCTCTCTCTCTCTCTCTCTCTCTCTCTCTCTCTCTCTCTCTCTCTCTCTCTCTCTCTCTCTCTCTCTCTCTCTCTCTCTCTCTCTCTCTCTCTCTCTCTCTCTCTCTCTCTCTCTCTCTCTCTCTCTCTCTCTCTCTCTCTCTCTTCAACTGACGTCAGGATTTGCTGTGTAATTCATCCTGGTGACGTCATCTTTGGTCTCTCCCACAGATCACGCAGCTGAAGATCGACCACAACCCTTTCGCCAAGGGCTTCCGTGACTCGGGTGCCGGCAAGCGGGAAAAGAAGTAAGTGACTTTTTAAAGTGGCAGGAACTTATGTCTCCCTGTAGTCATTGCTCGTAGAAGTGTGTGTGTGTGTATATATATAGGTGTGTGAGTGTGTGTGTGTGTGTGTGTGTGTGTGTGTGTGTGTGTGTGTGTGTGTGTGTGTGTGTGTAGCAGGAGGTTCTCTTTCCGTCTTTCAAGGGTGGAGATAAAGGAGAGGGAGGAGAGTCTTCCCGATGGCTTGCCTCATGGACCGACAGCCTGTGTGTGTGTGTGTGTGTGTGTGTGTGTGTGTGTGTGTTGTTGCATGTGTGTGTGTGATAGCCTGACAGCTTCGCACCGCCCTCAGATCACCCGTCATCATGCAACCAACACGTTCACGCCTCAGCTTTTTTTCTCTCAGTCAGATTAGACATGTTGATGCGGTAAGACAGGATGTGGGTTGTCTTATCCTCCTAAATATAAGAAAAACCTAAAAACCACGCATGCAAATTTCTGCCGTGCGTCAAGTTACACCGTGTACGTCATTCACAACGCACGAACAGATTTGCATAGACGTTAAACATGTATTTTCTTGAATAGTTTGGTCACCGCATCAAAGTGCAGCACGTGACTGGACTGACTCACATTAATCTTTCACAAAACTTTAATAATGTAACTCGAGGTATTCATTTCCTCCACTCAACAAAATGATCGTCTTTCTTTACAATATTTTCCTTCACAGTATAAACTCTCATTTCTACTCCTTTTCATCATCTCCTCCTTCTCATCTTTACTCCTCCTTCCCCTCCCTCTCCTTACCTCTCATTTCCGCTCTTCCTTCCCCTCCCTTTCCCATCATCTCCTCCTTTCCATCCCTCTTTCTTTCACTCTCCTCTTTTCCCTCCCTTTCCTTCCCTCTCATCTCCTCCTCCTCCTTCCCATCCTCTCCTATTCCCCTCCCTCTTCTTACCTCTCATCTCCACTCCTCCTTCCCTTCCTCTTCTCCTTCCCCTCCCGCTGCTTCTCATCCTCTCCTATTCCCCTTGTTTTCTTCTCCTTACCTCTCATCTCTACTCCCTCGCCTTCCCTCTCCTCCTTCCCATTCTCTCCTTCCCCTCCCTCTCCTTCCCTCTTCTCCTCTTCTTCTCGTCTTGGCGTGAAGGAGGCGAGGTGTGAGGAGGAGCCGCGGGAGGTGTTGGCCCTCGCGTCCCATTTCCTGGGTAAAATATATCATTTCCTGAGTCTTAGAAGGTGACGAGGATGAACAATGAGGATGAGGACGGATGATGTGTTTACGATGAACAAGAGAGGATTTGGATTAGGAGGAGGAGGAGAAGAAGGAGATGGAGATGAAGGAGGGAAAAAGGAAAAGGAAACTCAATATGAAAATAGATATATACTTACAGGTTCTTTTTATTTCCAGTCATCATTCTGTGTTAGTTTTGTTTCTTCTTACTGTACTCGTCAAAAATATTCTTTCTTTTACCTAATAACACCCTTCTATCGTCTTTATCTTAATCTTTTATCTATTATTGTCTTTATCCTAACACTCAATTATCGCTTTCTCTTAAATGGGTTGACAGCTTGTGTGACGGAATTGAGGATTTTTTCATGAAGTAGTTCCAGTCCTGTCTTTACTAGCTTGCTTATTCTCTTACTTACTGATTCTTACTTATTCTTACTTACTTACTCTTCTTACTCCATTGGTCTACTCACAATGCTGCACCTTATTTCTGTTTCATAATAATTACTCGCCCATTTACGTTGCTGTTTATGTCTCCACCCTAAATGAGTCACCACATCCGCAGTGTTTTTTTTCTCTCAACTTTTTAGAAGAGCTTAAGTTGTTGCACGATGTCTTCCTTTGTCGCCTCGCGCCTTTGTTTATTTATTGACTTCTTGTTTACTCTTCTTTAGTTTTTGTTTCGTGTTCTCTGACTGTTTTTTCTTCGGTGCACGTCCTTGAATCCGTGTTCCTTTTTTTACCTTGCCTGAAGATCATTGTTTCACGAAGTTTTTCTTGTATATCAACCGGACACAGCTAATTTCCTCCCAGTCCAATCAACCCAAACCCAACACACCCAACCTCCCAACCCTCCCAATCACCATAACCTTAACCCTCCCAAGCAATAATCCGTCCCCCTTCCAAAGCAGTGTCCCCCCCAACACTCTTTGCCCTCCCTGCACACTAACACCTCCCCTTCCCCTATTCACATAACCCTTAACCTATACCATCCCCACCACATCCTCCCCCTCCCCTCCCAGCATGGCGCCACCTCTCTTCTCCCCTCCACCACTTCCACCACTTCCCTCCACAACAACGCACGTCCAACCCCCTTCCACCCTCCCACCCTCCCTCCCCCATGGATTGGACCACAGGACAATTACCCCCTCCAGTGTGACCTATTGAGATTACTTGTAGAAATATGAATAAGTGTAATACATGGTAATGCTCACACTCGAGACTCAAGTGCGACGTGGTGAGAAGAGCCGACCTTTGTACATCTCCCTTCATCTTCCCTCCCTCCCTTGCTAGGTTCTCCTCCTCCTCCTCCTCCTCCTCCTCCTCCTCCTCCTCCTCCTCCTCCTCCTCCTCCCTCCTCCTCCTCCTCCTC
The DNA here is from genome assembly GCA_016584305.1 of Chionoecetes opilio. Classification (NCBI taxonomy): domain Eukaryota; kingdom Metazoa; phylum Arthropoda; class Malacostraca; order Decapoda; family Majidae; genus Chionoecetes; species Chionoecetes opilio. The sequence goes on along the minus strand of JACEEZ010006319.1, from coordinate 577,812 downwards.
CTCCTCCTCCTCGGTCTCCTCTGTCGCTCCCCGCTGCCTCGCTCCCCGCTGCCTCGCTCCCGCTGTGGCATTGTGGTGGTCAGAGGCAACACCAGTATTAAAGGATTACCATTAGTTACCCCTGCAGTAGCGCCACCAGCACCCCTTTGTGGATTACCCGGGCTCTAAAGGGTGTGTGTGTGTGTGTGTGTGTGTGTGTGTGTGTGTGTGTGTGTGTGTGTGTGTGTGTGTGTGTGTGTGTGTGTGTGTGGTGTGTGTGTGTGTGTGTTTCTCTGTCTCAGCTCCCTCCTTCCTTTCTATTCTCTCTCCTATCCCTGTCCACCTTCTCTCCCTTTCCTGAAGGTTCGTGTTCCAACATCAGTTTCAAGACTCAACAACTGTTTTGGATGTTCGCGAGTTATCTCTATTCATTCCTTGACACTTTAGAGATGGTGTGTACGTGAAAGAGAGAGATAGAGTAAGTGTGAGTGTTTCTATAGATCAAAGAGTCTTGCTAGCTCAAAATAATGAAAAGGAAAAAATATCACATGTAGAGGCAGGTAACGACCGAAAACGAGCATTGGATGTCACATATAACCGAAATGGCGGCTCAGAAGAAGTTAGGTCGAAGGAAAATGCATTTTTTTTTTTATTCATAAAAATAATAAAAAATCTGAGAACACAATAGGGGACAACTAAAAAAAAAAGATATGTAAATATTATATATGAGCACGAAAATCATTATGAAATCAAGCAACCTCGCTACGAATACGTCAAAGAGAATGAAAAATATAATCTTTGACACAAAAATGCATGTCATAAAGTTTCTAACAAAATTTGACGCTAGCTTTATGTCTAGCCAACGCCGCCCATGTCATCAATTTACCTCTGTCTATAGCTAACCATATCATGCTGTCCCTATCACCAAATGTTTTTAATGTCTCCTCGCTGACTATACCATACCGCCTGTGACTCTATAGAAGCAGTATTGATTGATTTATTGTAATGTCAAAAAAAGGGGGAAATATGCCTGATATATAGATAGATTTATTGACTACAAATAGCCATTACATATAAAAAGCAATGTGTGATTTACTATATACAAATCAATATCCATATGATACACAACTAAGAGCTTTGTAGTAAAAAAAAAAGAAGAAAAAAAAGAGGTCATATGGCAAATATATATGAAGGAGGGGAAGGCGGAGGAGGAGGCGTATTACCTGGTGGGGATGAGGCTTGATGACCGGGTTGCCTTACCTTAGTACATGCTCATCTAAGTTACGACCCACTTGTTACCCCCACGCACCTTCCTCCCCCTTCCCGCCCTCTCCTTCCCTGCCGTCTACCTTTATAGAGAGTAAATCATGTCTAGCTTACAAGGAAATTTTGCACCGAGAAAATAAGCCTTCACTATCCTCCTCCTCCACCTCCTCCTCCGTTTCATCTATGTAATCTCGTTGCTCCGTTAACCTAGTCATCTCCCTTCCCCCGCCCTCCTCTTACTACACTCTTAAAAAACCTTAAAACTTACTTAAAAAAGAAAATGGTGAGGAAAAGTTATTTTGCACTAAGGTCAAGGGAGATGCTTGTTTGGTATAGCAAGAAGACAGAATTGGTTAGTTTTTACTCTCTCTCTTGTATAATATATGTAACCTAATACAAAGACGATTACATGAGAGAGAGAGAGAGAGAGAGAGAGAGAGAGAGAGAGAGAGAGAGAGAGAGAGAGAGAGAGAGAGAGAGAGAGAGAGAGAGAGAGAGAGAGAGAGAGAGAGAGAGAGAGAGAGAGAGAGAGAGAGAGAGAGAAAAAAGGTATGATTAGGACTGGTCTGATATTTTAAAGATTACTGGACGCAGCTTTCATGTAGGAGAGACAACGCAATCATACCTCAAATCCTCCATACTACAACATAAATAAACACACACTACTATACCCACAAGTAACTATATACCTTCTATCTTCGTCCTCTTCTGAACGTGGGAAATTATCTCAGACATTATCTCACGCGAACGTCACCTGGGCAATTAGTAGTCGCTGCTTCACTTTCCCTCTTCAAAGCAAGCGAACACCTGGACCCCAAAGACAGTCCAGACTTCTCACTTTTGGGACACCGCGTAAGTCCTGCACCGCGAGTGGGATTCTATTGTCGGCGTGGCCCGGCAGAGGAACCTCACGCTGGGGTCTTTTGCTTTAGTCGGCGTGCGAGGGTTTATAGCTCAATCTTACATGTATCGCTGACGGGGCTCTCCTTTGCCTGGGCGGTCGCTAGTTACCTGGGGATCAGAGGCGGCGCATCTCACACCTGGCCTGAGGTAATGGCCGTGGCGGGAACACTGCGAGAGCCGGAAATGGAATGAAAGTGTGCTGTGCGGATGAGCGAGAAGGTGATAATGAGGAAGGCTCTGGGAGGTGCGAGGGACGGCGGGGAGCTGGGCGGGGAAGAATAAGGAGGAAGTGAGGAGGGCAGGAACAGAAGCAAAAAGATGTCCTAAAGATAGGGGGAAAAAAGTGCCGACCAGCATCTTCTGTGTCGTCTGTGTTGTTTTCTCCTCAGCTTTGTGTGTATAAAGGTGACAGTGTAGGAGGTAGTCTATTATACATGTTTGCAATTTAACACTACAGATTTGGACTTAAATTTGCAGTTCTACTTTCTACAGAAATGTGGTCATGAGCCGGACTTCGGACGAACAAAAAATCGATCACCAGATCGCGCTGCCCAACCTCCGCAACTACGATAGCACCGCGCCCATGGACTCCGAGAACCACAAAGACGACGACGACGACGATGACGAACGCCTGGACGTGGTGGGGACGACGGACTCCCACAGTGACGCGGCTCACGGTGAGTTCTGTTCCTTGAGTGTCCTTGGGGTGTCTTGGAGGTGACTGTTTGTTTTGTAGTTTTATGTACATTGTTTAGCCCTCGAGCATGACCACTGAAGGAGGATGAGGTTTGAAAAATGTTTTCTTTTTTACCCCCAGAACTGATGGACTCCGACGTGTCTGGCGAGGAGACCAACAATAACGCCGCCGACGAATCTGGTCGAGACTCCGTCAAGCGAAAGAGCGATCTAGACTCTGACATGGACGACCCAAACTCCCTCTCGGTACTGAAGAAAGTGGCGCCGGAGAAGGAAGAGCCCTCAGGTTCCGGCGGGTCCGACCGATGCACACCCAATATCAGTGTTGGTCCGCCCTTCCAGCCGCCGCACTTGCTGCCCTACCTGTATCCTCATGGACTGTACCCTGGGGCGGCGCAGAGCCTAGCGGGGCTGCACGGCCTTATGTTGCCGGGTTCTGCGGGTGGACTAAGCCCTCACTCCCTGCAGCTACCCCTTCTTGGAGCGGGGGGGCAACATGGGTCCTCGCCGCTCTCCCCGCCCACCTCACTGCCTATGGCCCACAACCTTCTCCTGGCCCACAATCTGCTGGCGGGTGCTGGTCATCACCTCTTGGGATCCCACGCCTACCAGGGCCTGGCGGGCTTGACGGTGTCCTCGGCGGGCAGCAGCGGGTGTGGCGTTACCAGCTCCCTCAGCGCGGCGCCCACGTCCTCCTCGCCCGCCGCACCCTCGCCCCTCATGGGGGACCGCCTCAAACCTCCCCGCTTCACGCCCTACCTGGCCTCCTCCACCGCTGCCTCCCTCTCCTCCATGTTGTCCTCGTCACTGTCATCATCGCTGTCATCGTCCTGCCTCACGCCCACACTCTCGTCCTCTCTGCTGGGCGAGACGACACTCGGAGGCTCCTCAGCATTCCAAGCGGTGAGTCCCAAGGCGGGGTCGCGGCTGGAGGAAGGGATGCGTCGCTCCGCCGCCCACTCTATCTCTGCCGCCCACGCTGCCTCCGTCGCCTCCGAACTGAAATCAATTGAAAAGATGGTTAATGGGCTCGACCGACGTCCAGATTTACCAGATTCACTTAAAATGACCGATAAATGAGGGCAGGCCCCCACTTCTGCCTCAGCCCACCTGCACACCCACCTAGTGGCCGTAAACGCCCTTAGCGGCGGTTCCGTTTGCTCCTCCAGTCCACTCTAGCCCTCTCCCCCCCGCCGGCCCCCGTGACACACACTAACCCGTCGGGGGCCGTCGGTGCAAAGTGTTTCTCCAAGAGTGGACGGGAGCCTCGGACGTCCCCCAGGCTAACCTCAGGTCAACTAAAAAGTGTCAGAGAAGCCCCGGGAGTGCCCTGGGCCGGCGGGCCACCGGGACGACCCACCCGCCAGACTGACGCTACCAGTGCAAATATAACGCGGGACGCCTCCAAACGTGCACAAAACCCTGATTCGCGCTGCGTGAAGGTCGGCAGTGACCGTGTGCTGCACGTGTATATAGTCCGTAAAGCTACTTGATAGTAGAGCGTATACCAAAGAGCGGACCGACACCAGCTGTTTGCGGGTGCATATGTGTACGTGTGCGCGTGTGCGTGTAAACCATCTTGGTTATATGAAATGTGAAGTGTAAGGACGACATGGAGGCTCAGGAACGCTCAGTGTTTTAAACCCTAAAGCTATTGCAACAAGCGTACGTGGCGAGGTGGTGTGGTGGGTTGCGGGCGTGGACAGTGCGCCTCGGACCTCTAGTGTGTGGGCGGCGTCCTTTCGCGCCACCGGTGACAAGGCGGCCTCAACAGGACCTGAGGAACTAACCGGTATCGGACATTAAAACAAATAAAGTGAACTCTATTTAAGGCAGTTTCCAGCGGCCGCCGGAGATGGCCGGTGTCACGGAAATATTATGGTGCTTTGTTTTCTCTGGGTGTCTTCTTGTTTTCATTTAGTAGCCTGTGCTGACTCGCGACGTGAGGCCCCTGTGGCGCCGCCCCGGACACCGCTACGTCCTGCTTCCCCCTGAGGGCATGGCGCGCGCACACAACACAACACACATACACACACACACGTACACACACCACAACACACACACTAACACCACACCAACACCACAACATGCGCACACACACACACCATCAAATCATCATATCAGGCACACAGCCACATCAATACATTATCATCATCCATCATATCGTCATCGTCACACATATCACATCATCATAGAATCACAACTCAACCATTCCATGCATCAAACCATCACACGCACACATACGCACAACACCCACATCACACCACTTCACACCACTTCACACCACACTATACAAACACCACACTACACCACACAAACTCCACGCTATACCACACAAACACCACACCACACTATACAAACACCACACCACACTATACAAACACCACACCACACTGTACAAACACTACACCACACTATACAAGCACCACACCACACCACACAAACACCACACAAACACCACACCACACCACACAAACACCACACCACACCACACAAACACCACACTATACAAACACCACACCACACTATACAAACACCACACCACACTATACAAACACCACACCACACTATACAAACACCACACCACACTATACAAACACCACACCACACTATACAACACCACACCCACATACACACCACAGAATACACACACACCATAGTGCACACACAACCTCACACACAAACACATACACACTATGCCACACACACACACACACACACACACACACACACACACACACACACACACACACACACACACACACACACACACACACACACACACACACACACACACACACACACACACACACACACACACACACACACACACACACACACACACACACACACACACACACACACACACCACACACCACACACACACACACACACACACACACACACACACACACACACACACACACCACACACACACACCACACCACACACACACACACACCACACACAACACACCCACACACACACACACACACACACACACACCACACACACAACACACACACACACACACTCACACACACTACACACACACACACACTCACACACACACACACACACACACACACACACACACACACACACACACACACACACACACACAGTGTCACGCAGGCCAAACAAGGAGTGTAGGACAAGATCATTCATACTACTACTAAGCTTTGCCGAACTAAAGCTCAGTAGCTAGTAGGTTAGAGACTCACACTCGAACATAATATTTTCTCACAGTGGAAAATGAAGTGAGTGAGAGGAAAGACTGAATGAGTAACAGACTGAGAGAATGGTTCTTTTTTTCCCCTGAATATTTTGTCTCATCATGGTGTGTGTCTGGCCACCACGACCCTCGCATTACCGTAGTGATCCCCGAGCGGCGGACTGGGGCCACGGCGAGGCTCGCCTGCCTCGCCACGCCTAGAAACCCCTCAACAACCTCCTCCCCTTCTCTATTTTTTGCCCTGCCTTGCACACCCCTTTGTTTTTTGTTGATTTGCAGTCCCTTGACGCTGCCTACCTTTCTAACGGAATCCCCTAACACCCCCTCTCAGCTAGCAGCTCCAATAACACTTACTACACCACTCTTCCGCTCATATATATATATATATATATATATATATATATATATATATAATATATATATATATATATATATATATATATATATATATATATATATATATATATATATACATTGCAGTGGCGCTGCGTGAGTTTTGATATGGTACAAAAATCTACACATATTCCCGGTGTTACGCGCCCCTCCCACCCCTCCCGCAGCCCGTCGCCCCTCCTGCAGCGCCTTCTCCTCCAAGCCGTTGATCATCCTCGCGCCACAACGTTGTCTCGTCGACAGTCACCTCCCTATGAATTGTTCCCATCCTGCACGACTGTCGACCCACGATGGATGGCGAGGGATGCGCGGCTGGAGGACGATGGCAGCTGCTTCACCCTCAGTCCTCAACACCTTTTAGGTTCCTCCCATTGGTTGCACACCCTCACGAACTCCCTGACCCCCTCCGGACACCCCAGTCTCCCTCCCCTCTGCCCCCCCCCCCTGGACACCCCATGGTTCCGGTTTCCCCAGCAGCAGGGGAAGCCATGAAGCAGTTCCACGTTTTCTTCTAAACAAATACGTGTTATTTTCTCTCTTAAGATATTATATTTTTGTTTGTTATTTTAATTTTATTGCATTTTGCGACACATAGGTCTTGACTTCATCCCCACCTCATCATTATCACGGAGCGAGAGAGAGAGAGAGAGAGAGAGAAAAAAAAAATGTGCTTAGGTAGTAAAACAACACCGTGTGGAGATATTTGCTTTCGTGATCCATTGCTTCATCTCATGCCATGTATATTCACTCTCATCCCCTCATGTCTACCATCACCTGGTCATGACGTCAAGTGTGTCTCAGTGGAGGGCTCCGTCACGCCCCGCGAGGGCCGGCCGGGCAGGGCCGCCGCGGTCTCAATCACCACCAGGAAAAATAAAATAAAAGAGTAAATAAATTGTCGTATCTGAAACTTAGGCGTTTGCGAAATCATATATTGATTCTAAATATTTGGAAGCAGTGTCAGTGCTACTCTTCATATAGTAGAGCTGCGTTTTACCTACTTATTCGGCCCAAAGTACTGCGCGGCAGCCTCGAGGAGGACCTCGGGTATTCTCGACGGTGTAGCGAGACAAGTATTGGACCCTTCTGAACGGTGGACTCCTCGTCACGGCGCATGCGGCACGGGAGCCCGCCCGGTGTACGATGTTTATTATTCATTTTTGCCAGCCGCCACAGAGCACGGAGGGCTTCCTTGCTCTCCCTCACAGGACCGTTGGCGAATTCCGTCTCAGAATATATTCGATCAGCGATACTTTTGAGTCGATTTAACTATTTTTTTTTTTTCTTTTCTACTTTTTTGCGGGTGGGACATCATTTATTTTTTCACTTATTTACTTCAGTTTATCCTCTTACGTATTCTTTGTTTACTGCCTTTGCAGCTTTTATTTCTATTAGCAAAAAGAGTGAATAACTTATTAATTTGTGTGCATGCATTCTGATGTGGAGTCCACCGGGTGCGAGAGCTCCGCCGTCTGTCTCGCTGCACCGGGGCGCGCGGTGTACGCTCACGGTACAGACCGTGGGAATAGCTCTGGGTAATATTAATTGATAGTTACGTGTATTTATTTGGTTATTCTGATGTAAATACAATTATGTTCTGGTCATGTCTGTATTGTATGAAAATATACTCTTTTTGAAGAAAGATCCTTGTCATTTCCAATTACCTACACAAGTCAACCATTACTCATGTCTTCTACTTAGTTCATTAGTCTCAAGGCTGTGATCATGCTCTCCTGTTTACCTATCGACAGTAGTGTGTTGGTTTTATATTTCTCTGTGGCATTCTTTGTCGTAAATATATATGAACACACCAATGGCAACACTGAGAGGAGCATTGGCAGTGATGATCAACAAAGGCTTTTAAACAACAAGCTTTTCATCGCAACGCCTTATATAATAATGTATTGGAACTTCAAGCTTACTAATTCATACTAAACAATTTGTTTGAGGTAAAAGTAGCATTGATTAGAATACTACAAATGATCTGATCTACCACACATCATTGTTACTGCGTTCCAATAATGCGCGCGTCAGCCATTCTGGTCGAGCAGCCTCCCTGGGAAGACGTGGCGGCGACTGCAGCAGGATTACTTCTACCGGAGGCGTCGTCATCCAGCAGCACCTCTCTCCTGGTAACCAAGGTAACGGTGGGTGTGTTTGGGTGGCCGGGGTGAAGGCAGAGTGGCGGGCAGGGTGGTGGCAAGGCACTGGGCATTTGACAAGGCAATTATAATGTTTGAGGCGACACTCGGCAAAGATAGTTTATGCCGGTGGGGTGAGGGGGGGGGGGAGCTCTTAATGGTACTATTTTTTTGTTTATAGAAGGTGCCTGTCTGAGTGTGTAGGTGGGGCCTCCTGGTGGGCTGAGACTCCCCCTCTTCCCCCCCTCCTCCTCCCTCCTGCCCTCCGCGCTGCTCCCGTCTCCGTGAATGGGGGGATTGAGTGGGCGGAGCTTAGTGATTGCATCATCTTGTGTACTATAAGGATGACTTTTGTATAATCTTATATGAAGTTATGAACCGTATGTGTCTGTTGAGTGCATTCGTGATAGTGTTGAGGGACGTTTTGCCTGTGTATATAAGTCAGGCTAGTTATGCTAGGTGACCGGGGGACTGCCAGGTGAAACAGTAACGTTAGTGTTGCTTGTTGACATTATTTTGTTGTTGTTACTAACTTGCTATAAACTAGTCACTGTGTTCGTAGAGGGATGGAAAGATTTGCCAATAAATACTAAGCAATATTAAGTTTGAGGCAAATTGGTTTGGAAAGAATATTAAGTTATTGACCGCATCCAGGCTATGAGCTAAAAAAACAATATTCATTTCATTTCATCGTAACTAGACTCCTTTGCTATGGACACGTCACATCAATTTATACATTTCGAAAAAAAACATGACTCATTTTGTGATTACTTAATTTTCAATGCAATTTGTAGAGGAAATAATTGAACGAGCAATAAGCAGGAATATAATCTTTTTCATGTCGACTAAATGTTACTGGGTTTTTTTCTCACGCTTTCGTTCGATGAGGTTGGGTAGTACAGGTGAGGCTAGCAAAAGACAGTCTCCCTCAGTAAGGCAGTCAGCTCCGGCCGGGAAGTGGCAGGGCAGGAGGGGGGATGTGTCACCGTGTGCATCCTTCACGTGACTGACCCGCGGGGGAGGAACACTTGAAGGACGCGAAAAGGATATGTTGAAGTTTTTACCCGTTTTCAAATATCGTGTTGAAAAGGGAAAAGAGGAAATAGGGCGAAGAGAAAAGCTGAAAGAAGAAAAAAAAAAAGAGAGAGAGAGAGAGAAGACGAGAGAGAGAGAGAGGATAAGATGGTAAATGAGATGCCTGGTAGCTATACTTTTTTCCATCAGTTTATTTACTCTTGAAAGCCAAATTTACATGGAGGATCAGCTAAACCGCGTCTTGAGCTCCGGCGGCGCCTCAGCAGCGCCGAGCCGCAATTTGTGTTGTTTAAGAGTCATGAAAGTTAAGTAAGATGGGTATTATTTCTGTGATTTATTCCTTTTAAGAAACTGATAAGATGATGATGAGGGAAGTTCGGTGTGCTCTCCTTTCAACCTTCCCCCTCCTACCCAAGCCCTATCCCTCCTCCTACCCAAGCCCTATCCCTCCTCCTACCCAGGCCCTATCCCTCCTCCTACCCAAGCCCTATCCCTCCTCCTACCCAGGCCCTATCCCTCCTCCTACCCAAGCCCTATCCCTCCTCCTACCCAAGCTCTATCCCTCCTCCTACCCAGGCCCTATCCCTCCTCCTACCCAAGCCCTATCCCTCCTCCTACCCAAGCCCTATCCCCCCTCCTACCCAGGCCCTATCCCCCCTCCTACCCAGGCCCTATCCCCCCTCCTCCCATTCCTCCTACCTTATTTTTGTATCCAAGTCAATTTCTTCCTTCTATTCTTGCCTATTCTTCCCTTTTCAACCCTCTTTTTTCTTCTATGGCCTTGTGTTCCACCAAAAGCTAAAAGTAATACGTTGGCAGTTAGAGAAGGAAGACAGTTTAGGAATAATGAAAGATAATGATGGGAGTATTCTTTATTGATGTGAAATGAAGCTGAAAGGTTTTTGTGTAATTCTGAAGAAGTATTGCAAAATGTGTCATGTATTTTTTCGACGTGTATGAGTTGATGTGATGTGTCCATAGCAAAGGAGTCTAGTTACGATGAAATGAAATGATTACTGTTGTTTACCTCATATGCTGCTTTCTCTCACATTCACAACACATAATATAACCAATCACTAAAAATTCGCCACATTCTTTCTTCATTTGTCACTTTATCCTCATTTCACAATAATTCACTTGTATCGTCATTATCTTTACCCTCTTGTCTTTTCCTCTTTTAAACCTACCTCTCCTTGCCCACCTCCTCCTCTTCTCTTTTCTTCCCTCTTTCCTTCCTCCTGTTTCCTTCCTTTCCTCTCCTTGCCCACCTCCTCCTCTTCTTTTTCTTCCCTCTTTCCTTTCCTCCCTGTTTCCTTCCTTTCCTCTCCTTGCCCACCTCCTCCTCTTCCTCTTCTTCCCTCTTTCCCTTCCTCGCTGTTTCCTTTCTTTCCTCTCTTTACCGGTCTCCTCATCCGCTTACTCCATCATCTGTAGCAAATTTCCCGTGATCCTTACTTCCTTATTTTCCCTTCCTGCCCTCCCCTCTTTTTCGGGTCACCAGTAGATCATTTCTCCCTCTTCCTACCCTCTGAAGGTCGCCGCAGGTCACGGGCCCGATACACCAGGGTTTGTATAGCGTGGCGGCCCATCCCTCCTACCCTGGGAAAACGGGCGTGGCGGGGCGTGGTGGTGTGTGGTGTAGCGTAGTGGTGCGGTGGTGTGTAGCGAGGTGGTGTGGTGTGTGGCGTGATGTAGCGTCGTGTAGCGTGGTGTGTGGTGTGATGTATATATAGCGTGGTGGTGTAGCGAGGTGTAGTGTGATGTAGCGTCGTGTAGCCTGGTGGTGTGTGGTGTGATGTGATGTAGCGTGGTGGTGTAGTGTGATGTAGCGTCGTGTAGCCTGGTGGTGTGTGGTGTAGTGTAGCGGGCGTAGCGTGCTGTGGTATGATGTGGTGTAGCGTGGTGGTGTGGGAGCGTGATGGTGTGTGATATGATGGTGTATGGTGTAGCGTCGTGGTGTGTAGTGCGATGTATATAGCGTCGTGTAGCGTGGTGTGGTGTGGTGTGGGAGCGTGGTGGTGTGTGGTGTAGCGTGGTGTAGCGTGGTGGTGTATGGTGTGGTATGGCGTAGTGATTCGATGTTTTATCTTTAGTGTTTGTATATCGGCCTTACTTGAAATGCTAAGGTATCTTGTCAAATAGAGGCTTAAGCTGCAGTAATAATAGTAGTAGTGTGGTGGCGGTATAATAGTAGTAAAAGAAACAAAGAAAAAGATAAGTGGTAGTAGTAGTTTTGGTGATGATAGTAGTAGTGTGGCTGGTGGTGTAGGTGATGGTTAAACACACACACACACACACACACATCGAGAGGTCGTTAGCTACAGTCACTTTGAGGATCACGTGACGGCTCATACGTCAGCCTCCTGCGACGCGCGGCCTAACGAGACCGCCGCCGCCCTACATCACTAACAGCCTCGCCAGTTAAATGTTATTGGCATGTGAACAACTCTTCCTCCCCCCTTCTTGCTCCCCCCTTCCTCCCCCCCTCTTCCCCCCTCTTCCTCCCCCCTTCCTCATACACACTCCACGTCGCTTATGAGCCGGAAGTACTAGGGTTCTCGAAGGCCACACTCGTCCAGGCCGAGCTTAAAAATAGAAATAATACAAACATTAATCAATATATATTTTCTACTTTAGTTAATAAAAAAATCTGAAAAGTACACATTAATCAATACAAATTTTCGACTTCAGGTAATGAAAAAATCAGAAAAATACACAATAATCAATACAATTTTTCGAGAGTCAAGCGAACAGGCAGGAAGGTCAACAGTGTGTATATTCGTCCTACTTTTTTGTGGATTTTAACATCGGAACTAGGCCTATCAAACTTGACAAACACAGAGTCTGACTGTTCTTATATTAACCGTTAAAGCCAATTAATGTGGACTTTTCGACCTCGACGGAAATACTGACTTGGGACGAAAATGGGTAAGTAAAAAAAAAAAAAAAAAAATATATATATATATATATATATATATATATATATATATATATATATATATATATATATATATATATATATATATATATATATATATATTATATATATATAACTAATGATAAATCTGACACATAGTTAGTACATACATTATAATGTATGTACCTATAGTCACCTATAGCGGTAATAGGACCTATAGTCACTCCTGAAGGGCTGAGCGTAAGCGTGATATCCCCGAGTACAGGTTCCCGTTCAAGACTCAGTTGTGTTATTAGGGAGGCTGTGTGAGTAGTAATAATATTTGTCCTTAATTGAGTTCTATATAGTAACGAGTCAACGACCACCACTAAGCTTCATCGTGTAGTAATTGATGTGAGGTTCATGAACATACGTAATTGTCAAAAGCAAGATAATAACCCAATGAAATAGCTTGTCAATCAAAATATTCAAATAGTAACAAAAATACTCCATCATGTGTTCAATTTGATCAAGGAGACGGAACTCATCAGTAGTATATTGTTCTGCTAGTTGCTGGGATGAAACTGACACCTGACAAAGGCTATGAAAAGATAGTGTTGTGGAGCTTGTGTAATTCCGCATTAATGTATTCAGGCTGAGGGAACGGAAGGCAGGGTGGGTAATACGTGAGCCACTCGTCATGTTCATCTGTTATCAAGTAATACAAAACCTTTTATGTGACGCCGTGGCAAGAATAATCCAGCATGAAAAACTCCAATACATATACATTAGTAAAAACTAGTCTGCCTTAGCTACTTCATGCAAAATGAGAGCTTAAGAAATATAGAATGTACATAAAACTTTCCTATGTCTTAAAAACTACTATATGCAGTTACTATATACAGTATATATGACGCGTATTTTGTAGCACTTAATTTTTTACTATTGGCACTTAGCATTATTCCTGCAGACGACACCAAATATATTAAGTCCTATTGTTCGCACGTGTCCTGTGAATTAAAGGAGGTAGGCACATGGCAGAAGGAAAGGGGTGTTTAGGGAAAGTCATTAATTAACTAAGGGCCAGGTGGTCAAACAGGTGCCGTGACCGTCAACCTAATATTACCTAAGCCGCTCATTTCGACACTTCCGTTAGTTTTCCTAAATATTTATTTTTTCATTTTCCTTCACGTCCTTCCTTAGCAATATACGCAGCCTTCAGGAGAATCTTTAGCAAGAGTTTATATTCACGTCTCTATTCATTGTATCTCCCTATCCACCCCCACCCACACCCTGCCTTCACCCCACCCACACCCTTGCCTTCCTATCCACTCCCACCCACACTCCGGCCTTCCTATCCACCCCCACCCACACCCCTCCTTATCCACCCACCCACACCCTATCCACCCACCCACACCCTATCCACCCACCCACACCCTATCCACCCACCCACACCCTATCCACCCACCCACACCCTATCCACCCACCCACACCCACATCCCTGTCTCCAAGCCCCCACCCACACTCCTACATTCCTATGCACCCCCAATTCACACTCCTATATATATACCTTCCTATCTCCTATCCACCCCAATCCACACCCCTGCCTCCTAAACCCCCACCCATCCCCCTGCCTATCCACCCACCCACACCCTAACCCCCACCCACACCCTGTCTCTTTTCCTGTTCCCTCGAGTCAACTTCCTAAAATCCCTCAGCAGGCAGTCATGTGGGCTTCAGCGGGTGGTCAGGTGGGCGAAAGGTCGTGGACTAAACGGCGGCTTCTTGACCACATTTGGACCTTCTGGAGGGCAGGGTTACAGGAGGCAGGTAGAGGAGGAGGAGGAGGAGGAGGAGGAGGAGGAGGAGGAAGGAAGAGGAGGATGGGGAAAATGTACAGTAAGAAAACGTGTACTAGATGAATGTGAGTTTCTTGAAAAGTTTCTATTTATTTCTTCTTTTTCTATTTTGATTTTTTTTAGCTACGTTTTATTTCTTCATTATCTATCATCGTCCCCGTTTTATCCTTTCAATTGGCGAGATATTGATTGTTTAATTTGCGCCGTTTATCTCTCTCTCTCTCTCTCTCTCTCTCTCTCTCTCTCTCTCTCTCTCTCTCTCTCTCTCTCTCTCTCTCTCTCTCTCTCTCTTTTCTCTCTCTCTCTCCTCTCTCTCTCTCTCTCTCCTCTCTCTCTCTCTCTCTCTCTCTCTCTCTCTCTCTCTCTCTCTCTCTCTCTCTCTCTCTCTCTCTCTCTCTCTCTCTCTCTCTCTCTCTCTCTCTCTCTCTCTCTCTCTCTCTCTCTCTCTCTCTCATTCTAAATTCCTCCTCCTCCATTTCTATACCACCCTTTCTCAACCGTTGTCCCTTTTTCCTCCGCTTCATTGCTTTCCTCTCCTCCTCCTCCTCCTCCCCTCCTCCTCCTCCTCCTCCTCCTCCTCTCCTCCTCCTCCTCCTCCTCTCTTCTCTTCCCCATCCTCTTCCTCCTCCTCTTTCTCCTCCTCTCGGCTGTGCTGCATCTAAGCCTTCTCTCACTCGCCACTCCTCTCGTTATGCCGGACAGACAAACCGGCAATATTGAGACGACCTGCTTTAGACCATTTGTGAGGCTTCCCGACCGAGACTCCCTCCTCATTCCTCCCTTACCTCCCCTATGCCTCCCTCCCATCCACTCCCTCCGTCTCTTACTCTCTTTAATCCCTCCAATCCCTCCAATCCCTCCCTCTCCAACCTACCCCACTCTTTTCTGCACTTGGTCAACCTTTTCCTGTCACATGTCTCACTCCTTAATTCCGAACTTGTAGATCTTGCTTTTTTTTTTACGCTTATCTCTTTTCCATTCTTGCATCCATTCTTGATTTGGCTTGCTGCTTCTCTCTCTCTCTCTCTCCTCTCTCTCTCTCTCTCTCTCCTCTCCTCTCCTCTCTCTCTCTCTCTCTCTCTCTCTCTCTCTCTCTCTCTCTCTCTCTCTCTCTCTCTCTCAATAGTGACCTATGTAGCAGGAATCCCGCATCGTGACGGATTCTTGGCTCACGGGGCGCATGAAACACGTCGCCGCGGGTTATATACGATGTCACAGGCGATTAATGACTGTCAAAGTGGATGATGACGAGGCTGGAGGGAGGCCGACCACTTGGCTCCCGCTCCTGTTATCGACTTGATATATACGAGTAGCGCGTAACATCGGCTTGTCTTTCTAGTCGTGTTTCCTTCATTATATATTTAGGTCTCCTTGCTCTGCGTCATGTGCTATTTGCATGTCACAATTTACACATGAACAATAGTTTGGATAAATAGTAGGAATTTTTTTTTTTCTTCTTACATTATTCAATTACAATAATGGAATCAATGTATGCGCAAAACTTTATTTTTTCATCATTCAAAATCAAAATGAGCGTACATATACGTACATGTATGGACCACTAATTTACACACAATACATACCTACACACACATTGCAGTGGTAGAATCAAGAATTAGTAACAAGCAGGAGGTATATATTCCTAACGTAACAGAAAGTTTGGAAACAAGAAAAATGCCAGAAATGCAAAGTTGAAAATATAACAAGCTGGTACAGAGTGAGGCTATAGAGAAAGCGACAGGGCGAAGGCAGGGCAGGGCAGGGCACAGGGCTAGAGAGGGGCAGGGAGGGGCAGGGAAAGGGGTGACAGACAGCAGGTATTAACAAAGAAGCATTTTGGCATAATCACCCCGCAGAGGATGGCAATTAAGAGCAATTAGCGAACGTAACTGCTGTAAATAGGCGCAAAGCTCACTACTCCGGGGTGTTTGGCGTGAGGGCGAGGGGGGTCATGATCCCTAGACCCCAGTGTGTGTGTGTGTGTGTGTGTGTGTGTGTGTGTGTGTGTGTGTGTGTGTGTGTGTGTGTGTGTGTGAAACCCAAAACAGTGTATATACGAGTATCATTGTATATAGTGAGTGAAAAAAATAGTGCCAGAGCCAAATTGATGAACATTTTGAGCACAGTGCCATCATTTATAGTGGCCTGTTATATCCAGAGACAATATAAGGATGCAAACAGAGACTGGCAGGATACAAAGGTAGCTAAGGCTGAGAAGCGATATAATGTTAGCAGGATAGGAGCATAAACAGCACGAGAACAGCCTGTGAAGTGGACCAGTGCTGTTTTGGCTGTTAGGCTAGGTTAAGTTAGGTTAGGCTAGGGTAGGTCAGGTCAGGTCAGGTTAGGTTCCTTAGAGACCTAGGATTAGTGAGACGGTTAGTTTTTACCCGTGACCAAAATGTCTGTGGCCAAAAGGTCCTACATTCGCTGTGTAGGGCAACAGGGGCCATTAAAATTACATGCTTCTGTTGGTTGAATTGTTGTGGTCGTGGGTGTTTTGGGGTAGTATAGGGGAGAGAAAGAGAGAGAGAGAGAGAGAGAGGAGAGGGAGAGAGAGAGAGAGAGAGAGAGAGAGAGAGAGAGAGAGAGAGAGAGAGAGAGAGAGAGAGAGAGAGAGAGAGAGAGAGAGAGAGAGAGAGAGAGAGAGAGAGTTTTTCAGCATGATAAGAGATGTAAGGTGGCACTAAAGTCAGATAAACAGGAGTATGATAACAGACAGCGTAAGAAAGTACAGATTGTTTGGGAAGGAGGGATGTTTCTTGAGTATAGAAGGATGTATAGGTGAATATTTAGAAGAAAGGGAAGACTTAAGTCGAAAGGATAAATAAATGAATTAATTGCGTATTTAAGGAACGAGAAAAAATTGAGGAAACTGTAATAGGAGTACGCAGAAAATGAGAAAGGAAATAAATATGAATGAAAAAAGGAAGGGAAAACAGTTACTCGAGTAGGCAATAAAGTCATCTCAGGTGTAAATAAGAATGTTTCCAGACACCTGCTGTGACCTCCTCCCCCCCACTCCCCCACCCACCTTACCTGCAGATGCCCTCATTTACTTGTTCTGTCTACCTGTCCTGTCTACCTGTAAAGAAGAAATAGTAACTTTATGAACGATTTTTTTTTCTCTTTTTTCAAGCAAGTCTCACATATTTTCTCTTTTTTTTCAAGCAAGTCTCACATATTTTCTCTTTTTTCAAGCAAGTCTCACATTTTTTTCTTTTTTTCAAGCAAGTCTCACATTTTTCTCTTTTTTCAAGCAAGTCTCACACATTTTTCTCTTTTTTCAAGCAAGTCTCACATATTTTTCTTTTTTCAAGCAAGTCTCACACATTTTCTCTTTTTTTCAAGCAAGTCTCACACATTTTTTCTCTTTTTTCAAGCAAGTCTCACATATTTTCTCTTTTTTCAAGCAAGTCTCACACATTTTCTCTCTTTTTTCAAGCAAGTCTCACACATTTTCTCTTTTTTCAAGCAAGTCTCACATATTTTCTCTTTTTTCAAGCAAGTCTCACATATTTTCTCTTTTTTCAAGCAAGTCTCACACATTTTCTCTTTTTTCAAGCAAGTCTCACACATTTTCTCTTTTTTCAAGCAAGTCTCACACATTTTCTCTCTTTTTTCCCCACCTTATCTGCAGATGCCCTCATTTAATTTTTTTTTACATCACAAAGGATGGTTGTTCTGTCTACCTGTCTATGTGACGTAGAAATAGTAGCTTTATGAACGATTTTTTTTTTTCTCTCTCTCTCTCTCTCTCTCTCTCTCTCTCTCCTCTCTCTCTCTCTTCTCTCTCTCCTCTCTCTCTCTCTCTCTCTCTCTCTCTCTCTCTCTCTCATCTCTCTCTCTCTCTCTCTCTCTCTCTCTCTCTCTCTTCTCTCTCTCTCTCTCCTCTCTCTCTCTCTCTCTCTCTCTCTCTCTCTCTCTCTCTCTCTCTCTCTCTCTCTCTCTCTCTCTCTCTCTCTCTCTCTCTCGCTATCTATCTATAAACAGTATATATCTCTATCTCTATTTTCAAGCAATTCTCACATATTTTTCCTCTATTTCAACTCCTCAACAGTTACATGCCCACCTATCTACCTCCACAACCCTCCCCACCATGTACCCCCCAACCCCCACCCCACCCAACCCACCTTTACCTCCCGGGGCACACGCTGGCGGGTCTGGACAGTGGCCACTCCAAACCCACAATACCCGCCATACATATCACTGTCCTCGCCCGCCCACCACCACTCGAAAACACAATGGAAGCCCCGATACACATTCCTCGCCCATTTCGGAACTGTAGCCGCCGTGGTGTCGCGGGTGTTTATGAGGTAGAAGGAGGGGCGACTCACCTCTATACCTGGCGAGGCTGACCACGAGGACACAAGGTAAAACAACGCCGCCAGGTATAAAATTACTGGTCTTGCCTTACATGTCTGTTTTGCTTACCCACGCTGCTGATCAACTGTGTGTGTGTGTATGTGTGTGTGTGTGTGTGTGTGTGTGTGTGTGTGTGTGTGTGTGTGTGTGTGTGTGTGTGTTTTATTCAATGCGGTCTTGATCACGCTTTGGAGCTGTGATCGCCAACCATGACCCTCCCGGTAGAAAGCTTAGAGCTCATAGGACCGATCTTTGGGTAAGGCTGAGTCCTCACACACCATTCACACCCTATGCCCTCGCTTAAGTATAGGACAGTAACTGCACGCTTTTATTGGTTGAAATTGCATTCACACACATACTGTACACACACTTGAGAGAGGGAGAGAGAGAGAGAGAGAGAGAGAGAGAGAGAGAGAGAGAGAGAGAGAGAGAGAGAGAGAGAGAGAGAGAGAGAGAGAGAGAGAGAGAGAGAGAGAGAGATTTATAAACCACGACGTCAAGTCAATAATTGAATCGATTCCAAGAGCAAGTGTTCGCGGGAGGCGCAGCAGAGACAGTCATCTGATCATTCTTGCTTTGGTAGGTATACGTGGCGAGCCTGGCCAGGTAATGACCAAGCTAATGTTTTCTTGCTGCTCGACTGCGTTCATCATCCCGACTTACTATCTGCGTTACACGAGGTTCGACTGACTCACTAAGAAAGTCAAATAATCTTAAATGTGTCCGTGGTTAAATTTGGGATGTCTTCTGACACGAACAAGTGTTATGTAAAGCACTACGAGGCACCCATGTCCTGCTCCCATGTCCTGCCCATTGCATTCTTCAGGTATTGACTTTGTAAGTTACGTTGGACTATCCTCTGTTCGTATAGCCATGAAGGAGGCATTGACAGTTGTTCCTTGCTTTCCATCTGGGCAGTTATGTTGCAATTTCTCTGACATTTTTTTTTATTTGGGCTGCTTAGTGAAGATATATCAGTTTATGTAATTGAGGATGATGCCATCGTTTTCGGTCTTCAGGTGATTATAAGTCATCCTTGGAGCACAACCTTGAGACCTCCACCCAATCAGCCCCGCACCGCCCCGCCCTCAGCGCCGCGTGTTAAGGGTGGTGGATGACAAGAGGTGTGATGTTGACAAGGCCTCGTAAACGTTATCACTTTAAACTCCACGGTGACGTGAGGAAGAAAGGAAAGAGGGAGTAGAGGCTGGTGGGTAGAAATAGAAGAGTGGAAATAGAAATTGATGTACATAGATGAATAGAAAAGTAGGAGTAGGAATGGATAAAGAGGGAATCAGTAACTTAGAAACAGAGTTAAGGTTTCAGAGTTTAAACGGTGTTAGAGAAAAAAATCAAGGTGTTTATCACATGTGTATCAGGAAAGAAAAATCCACACGAGAAGTAATTACATAGAAAAACCTTTATCAGTGTTGTTCGCAGCCTTTGTTCACGAGGCTCTCAGACTGACCCAGATTGTACGTCTTTAGCGAGTGAATTCAGGAAGCTGTTTCGCCATTTGGGTCTCGGCGGCTGTGCGTGATGTAGAGGAGGCGCACGTCTTAATTAGAAGCCGTAGAAGCAGTTTTAAGTAGTTGGTAGTTAACCGCGAAACGTGCCGACCTGTGTTTTGCCTCCCGCACCGAGACCAGAAATGAGTGTTTTGAAGCGGTGCTATTCCTCGTCCCCGAACTCCTCACCCCTTACCCCTTCCCACCACTGCAGGTCTTCCCTCCCCCCTCTCCCCCCCCTCCCCCCCTCCTCCTCTCCCCCTCCCACTGGCGCCCATAATGAAACTCGAACTAGCTTTTACGCGCCGGAATGACGTGCTATTATAACAAATTCGAGACGTTTTTGAGGTGGTGTTCACGAGCTGTCAGTTGGCAACCCCGCGGAACTCGAGCTCGAGCAGCCCCGTCCATCACCTGTAAACACACCTTGTGGCGACCCATGTGCAACTTTGCAACTGTCAACACTTCCCTTCTCCTCCCCCACCTTACTTACCTTCCTCCCTTCTCCTCCCGGCCCTCCCCGCCTCCCAGGGCCCCCCACCCGCCCACCTTTCCCAGGCCAGGAACCCAATGCCTTAATTACCCCAAGATTGCGGGTTGCAGGTGAGTTATTGCCCTTCGTATTTTCTTTTAGTTCGTGCCTGCCTACATGAAGCTGTTGTGGGGCGAGAGAGAGAGAGAGAGAGAGAGAGAGAGAGAGAGAGAGAGAGAGAGAGAGAGAGAGAGAGAGAGAGAGAGAGAGAGAGAGAGAGAGAGAGAGAGAGAGAGAGAGACTAAAACTGCAGACAGACATATATTGACAGACATAGACAGGCACTGACAGATAGACAAACAGACAGACAGACACGGACATCATAGATAAACTGTAAACAGACAAGCAGATAAGGAGACATACAAATAGGCAGAAAGAGTTACCTTATAAAGGCTTAATATATGTGTGTTTTATCAGTCTTGAGTAACAGGTGGAAGGCAGGCAGTAGGAGGTGGTTCTTGAGTGGCCAGAGATGGACGAGAGAGAGAGATGAACTTATGGGCGACGAGAGGCATGGGGGGATATTAGGGAGAAGAGGGCGTGAAAGTGGCAGGGAGGTGAAGGCAGGAATAGGAACGTTAGGGTAAAGGTAAATGAAAGGAGGATAGGTGGCAGGGAGGTGACGGAGGGACAAGGAAGGGAGCGGCAAGGTTCTCGCCCAGCCATTGACATCGTGTTGCCTGTCATCCCTTGTGCACGAAGGGAATGTTTTCTCGAGATGATCCTCGAGACGAAGAGTGAACGAAAAATTTCACGTCAAATTATCAAAAAACTGAGAAATTTCAATATTTTTGGGCGATTTGCAATAACTTTTTCATCTATATAGTTAATGATTCGAAACCAACTAGATACTGCCCAACTGAACGCATTTTTCATCGTGCAGAAATTTATTGATGTATCAATTAGTGCATATACTCATTCATTAATTTGTTCACTAATGTGACGCCATTCAAAAAGTCTTAATATTGAGCGAAGCAAAGAGAAAAGTTTCTCTTCTTTTTACGAATTCATTACTCCCACCCAGGACTTGGAGCGCCTGAGTGTTCAGCGCCGGGCAGGCAGGCAAGGAGGTCCAAGTGGGAGGCCTCGCCGCTACCAGCTCCACTTGGCCTCCTTCGTATAATTGTATACTTTCCATTGGTGTTGGTGGAGCCTGGAGACTACGCCTGCGAGGCCACCCACCGCCCAGTCTGGCCACCCACTGCCAGGCTCGCTCCGCTGCACTCCAGCGGCCGGCCAGCGAGGCATCACTGGTCAGGCCACGGAAAGGATGCACAAAAAATTCATAAATCCTGTAAACTGCGAAATGGCGTGTGCCCTCCACTGTCTTCGCCACCTCGCCAGGAGCGACGCCAAAATATTCCACCACCCAAAACGCGCTCCTGAAGGACTCTGTGTTTCTGATTATCGTGAAGTCCCTAAAACCTTCCGGATGTTAGTATCTTTGGTGCAGCCTTGTGATCGCCGAGAAGTCCCTCAGGTAGTTCGTATTCTCGCGACACCCGAGGTTAAGGCCTTAACGGCTTAATTCCGTGGTTAAGGCCCAGCCCTTGATTAAGTCAGCAAGCTTTGGCGTGGAACGCTAACTTATGGAGGGAGACAGTACAAGGTAACGTGGCTAATTATTCAACTGCTACGCTTCGGGTGAGGAATGTGTTGAGAGTCTAGTAACAGCGAAGCCCCGTGACGGACGCCACGCCACCACGCAGCCCGCTTAATGCCACACTCGCGCCACTAAACCAACGCCACTGCCCGCCTTTCCTGCACTCAACGCATTCTTCTCTATGTGACGGATTTTGTCTTTTCAAGGTAAAGTTGCATTGTTGAACAGAACCCGTAAGTTTGACTTCCAGTCTATTTATCCGGTGTTATTAAAATTACAGGAATATGTCTTCGAAAATTGTGGGTTTGTCTTCCCTGCCGGATGCTCCCGCCGACCGCCAACAGCTCCGGTAATGGCGCTTAATTATCGTCTTTTCAGCAACTTTGCATATCGTTGATCGTGTGGCTGGCGCGACAAGGTGGGCTTGTGGGTGGGTGGGCGGCAGGCAGAATGGAAGTGAGGGGTAATTTGACGAGTGGTTCGAATAGTGATTTAGCAAGCAGAGGAGTGTAGGTGGCGAGGCAGCGGGAAGCGTCGTGGCGCGCTGGGGGGAGGGAGTCAAGGAGTGTGTGGAAAGGACAGGTGGTGGTGGAACGGTGGAGTGGGTGACTGGTAATGGTGGAATGCAGGGACAGGAGTGGTTGCTGGACAGGGTGGTGGTAAAGAGTGGGTGGAGTGGTCTTGGTGGGGGTGGTGGGGGTGGAAGAGGTGGGGCGGCATGTACCCATGTCGTGCCACGCTCTGTCGTCCCCTCTAATGACTATTCCTGGCTGCCGAAAGTCACTCGAGGAGGTTCCAGTGGTTCCAAAATGACTCTCTTGGGAGCTATTCCCCGCGAGGAGCACCGTTACGGGTCCTCCCCATAACACCACCCCGCACCGACCCGCCCTCCCCCACAACTGTACTTCACAAACGCACTCCGGTATGGTCTCATGCTTAAGGTCTCATGCTTAAAATGATGCCAATGTTTACCTGATAATATGGTTAGCTATGATAAAATACAGCTGAAATTAAGAAGAAGCGTAGAATTCCCTTCTCCTGGCATCAAATATCAGTCAGTAAGCAGCAAGGGAGCAGGATTTCTCGCCTCGTAGTGTTCAGTCTTGGGCTCACGGAAACACGTGCGTGCATGTAACCAGCTTGATGTTTTGAGCCATTTCTTCACAGTAGGGAAAGACTCATTCTTCTCGAAGTTGTCCCCGCCTAGCTCGTGTTGCAGTGCACGCCCTCCAGCAAGGGTTAGCTGGACGCCTATGCATTTGTAGCTCCTGGACGCCATTTGGGTAGCAACCTCACCACTTAATAAAAAATAGCCGTCTCCGCCTCTGCCGCCGCCGCTGCCGCCTTGTCTTCCCCTTGACTGCTCCAAAAATATTCGTGTGATCACCAAAACTTTCATATTTCCTCTTCGATATTCCTTTTTCCGCGCGGCCACCTCAGGCAGCAGCTCTCCCACACACTGCTTCTTCAAACACCCTAGCCCAGCTAGCCCCTCTACAGCAAAAGTTACTTGGTACATTTTGCTCTTTAATTACTGAAACATTCAGTGCATTTTTTAACATGCTAACTGCCATGGGCGACGAAAAGGTCTCCCAGTGATGAAAAACTGTCGCCCAGTAAGGACATTTTTCAGCAACTGGGCGACAAGATATTTATTCATAAAATCCTTCCTGGATGCAATGGCTCATCATGTTTGTGTGTGTAAGATCCAGAAGTGCTTCTTATTACTGCATATGATCATTATTTATATATATATGTATATATATATATATATATATATATATATATATATATATATATATATATATATATATATATATATATATATATATATATATATATTTCTTCTTTTAATGTATATATAATCTTGTGCCGCCATATATATACCCCGTCGATTGTTTGTGTAGTGAAAATTTGTTGGCGTTACTGGAAGATTCATAAGCACAGCATGGAAAAGGAGGGGAGGGGTCACACAACATACGAAATATGGAAGATAATGCCAAAAACTTGTAGTTTAACAGGTATGACTACTACCACCCTTCTGGATATCCAAGGAATGTCGCCCAGTAAGATTTGCTTAAAAATGCTCAGGAAACATTCTGAATCTTTAGAGTTTCATTTCAATCACTTGTCATTCCTGGCATAGTATAGTATTACGCCTCTTGGGATAACATCTGGCTGACAAACTTGGCCACACTCATATTATAACATCTTGACGCCTCATCACATTGTTGACTCTCGACGCATCTCATTCTTCTCTGTGTTTACTCCAAGTCTCCTCCGCTCCGCCTTGTTTATATCTTAGCTTTAATTGGAGGATTTCTTATGCAGCATATTTCATGGCCATCACCTTGAAGTATTTACCTTGGTGTTAATCCATGCAATCTTCGACCATCTTGAGGTTCGGGTCCATTACTTTCATAACGTCCTCTAACACGTTATATGATTTCTGGGACACATACAAGACTATCTAATCTCCATCCAGCTATTCCTTTAACACTCCAATCTCCACTTCCCCACATCCTTTAACGTCCCAATCTTCAAATCCTTCCCCGTCACCCGACTCTCTCTCCCTGTCATCTCGCCGATCTCCAGCAGCCAATCTCGTCTCCCCCTGTGAGCCCAGACCTTCCCTTCACCCCTCACATTTCCGCCCCAAGTTTCCAGCCTCTGACTTGTAATATTCCTCGGCGCCCTGGAAGCGTTTACTTGACACGGAAAGCGTCATATTTGACAGATTTTTCCCTAAAATTGGATTGCCGAGCTCTTTGATCTATCAGAGGCAGTTAGAAGCAGCCTGGAAGCGCCGTGGGGCCTTCCTGGAGAGCCCAGCGATGCCGTCTTGCTGGCGGGGTGTGACAACTCGTGCTGAGACGTGGCTTTACCACTTCCCTGTCACCTCGTACGAGCATTCACGCGTCCTGCATTTGAATTCTAGATTTTCCTCACCTTTTTAAGCCAAGTAGAGATCCTTCGGTCCTATGTAGAACCTGTGAGAAGCACTATGGTGAGGTGAGGTACACTATTTTTCAGGAGTTGAAATGTCTTGATGCTCTCCACAAGAACTTGTACATTTCGTTCACCGCCAGGGAGGAAGTCGTCTGGGAGAACCAAATAGAGCGTGAGGTGTTCTTGGTCACTATACGCTGAGGAGAGTCTGAGAAACCCAGGTGACTGACGTTGACTGGGAGAGGAAAACACGGATGGAAATAATAAAGAGGCCATTAGATGGGATGAATTATCGTGCGCCCGCCAGGTCTTCCCTTCCACATCCCCGTGCAACAGGCTCGGTTTAATATCCAAGACCGATTAAGAATGCCACAA
>JACEEZ010006319.1:494577-547077 GCA_016584305.1 Chionoecetes opilio | reverse complement strand
AGCACTCACCCCTCTCAGCACCTCAGCACTCATTTGATCATGTCCTCTCCCTCCTCCTTACGCCATTATCTTTCCTACTTTCTTTTCCTTTAATTATTCGTTCCTTTTTTTCTCTCGTGCACATGTTCCTTCCTCACTCACCCCATCAGCACCTCAGCACCTCAGCACTCACCCCTCTCAGCACCTCAGCACCTCAGCACTCACCCCTCTCAGCACCTCAGCACCTCAGCACTCACCCCTCTCAGCACCTCAGCACCTCAGCACTCACCCAGTCGCCCTCCGCACCTCATCAACTCACCCCTCTCCAGCAACTCAGCACCACCCATCAGCACCTCACACCTCAACACTCACCCTTCTCAGCACCTCAGCACTCACCCCTCTCAGCACCTCAGCACCTCAGCACTCATTTTCTCTCCTCCCTCCTCCCATGGCCGCGCGTTCCCTCTCATTCTTTGCCTATGTTTCCTGCCTTGATTCATTCCTCCACCTTTGATGTCCCTCAGATCTCCTTCATTCCTTACCTCAGTTCCTGTGATTCCCTCCTTACAACCACATGACTTCCTCCCCCATTTCCTCTCTCCGTGTCTCTCTTCTCCTCCTCCTCCTCCTCCTCTCCTCCTCTCCTACTCCTCCTCTCCTCCTCCTCCTCCTCCTCCTCTCCTCCTCCTCCTCCTCCTCCTCCTCCTCCTCCTTCCTCCTCCTCCTTCCTCCTCCTCCTCCTGTAGACATCACAGAAAATCGGTTATTAGTCCCAAATTATAATAAAGCAGATTTCACGAAGATCAGGCAGGGTACTACGGCGAAGATTGAATGGATGACTACTACACTGGTAATAACGCCGAAACATGTGTAATGTAATTCCCCTAATAAACTCCAATCGTGGTGGAAAAAAACTGTTTCCCCTGGTAAGAAAACGTTTTGAATAACATCAACCGACCCAGTTGTGTATGAATAATGAGTAATCCCACAAATCACTTGGCAGAAAGCGCCGAGCGTATAAAGTTTACAAGAGGAGCAACGATCAATGCAGAACTGCGATTCTAGAGAATACAATGACGTCAAACGTCGCTGTGCCAAGGACGAATTAATCTAAAAGCGCGCAGTATGAAGAAAAAATTGCAAAGGAATCCAAATCAACCCGAAAAGGTTCTTTCAATACGTTCGATATAAGAAAACGTCAAACCAGTATTGGACGCACTGAAAGATAATAATAATATCTTGGTAAATTATATTAATAAGAGTATGGCGGTCGTACTCAAATGAATACTTTTTAATGCGCATTTATTAAAGAATACGAAACTCCTTACCAAGAACCAGTAAACATGTATGCAGGACTTCGAAAGGGATAGACTGGTAATTAGGAGAGATTACAGTAGAACGAAATATCAAAGTATTTGCTGAAACTTTACCCAGCAAAATCCGTGGGGGTGGACGAAATCTCGCCGCCACTACTTCGCGAATGTCGACAGTCACTTTCGCTCCCATTAAAGAATTATTTTCAATAATGCTAATGGACAACAATTGTTTCCTTTTATGTGGAATTAGCAAATTGTTACACCGATATTCAAGAAAGGGAATTTAAGAGCCTCGCAGTAATTATCGGCCAAGTTAGTCTACGTCCGTGATTGTTAACGATGAGAATATTGCGGGATAATAGTGGTCTTTTCCTCGTGAAAATAACTACTATACTAAACTCCCAGCATGGATTTCGAAATAGAGATCCGTGCTTACAAACCTACTGATTTTTTTAATGTCATTTATTCAAACTGGGACGCTAAATGATTCCTCGGATGTATATACCTTGATTTTCAGTAAAGCCTTCGATACAGTTCCACATAAGCGACTGTGACTCAAACTAAGGTCCACTGGCATAGGATGAGCAAATTATGTTCATGGATTGGCGATTGGCTTTCAAATCCGTAAACATCGGGTAGTAATAATGGTGAGGCATCTGATTGTTAGATGTGTCACTAGTGGGGTGCTCAGGGCTCGGTCTTGGTCCTACTCTTTTTCACTGATATATAAGCACGATCTGACTGCGGACTTGTATCTAAATATCAAAATTTGCAGATGACACCAAATTAGGCGGTAAAGCATCTACTAGAGAAAACTGCGAACTCATACAAAGTGATCCGACAAACTACTCAGATGGAGTGATTAATGGCTATAAAATAAAATTCCGATTAAAATGTAAGTAATGCATATTATGCAACGTAACCTCAATAAACTATATCAAATGCAAAATAAATCGTTAACCTGAAGTACAGCAGGAAAAGGATTTAGGTGTCATCATCAGTAATGATCTGAAAACCAGTTCGCATTGCCTAGCTGCCATTAAAAAAGGCAAATATGATTGGCTTATTAACGCACCTTTGAACATAAACTCCGAAAGTAATGACACAAGTATACAACGTCCCTTGGTTGAGGCCGCACTTGAATATGCCGTTCAATTCTGTCGCCCTGTTTCGTAAAAGATCAAGCCAAATTGAATCAGTGCAAAGGAAGAGCAACAAACAAATTCCATCTCTGCGAATTCATCTTATGAAGAGGGAGACTGCGGAAACTGAAATATGTTTTTCCTTAAAAGGATCGTAGAATCCGTGGGGACTTGATAGAAACCTTTAAGATCCTGAAAAGGTTTTGAAATGTCATTAATCAAGAGAACCTATTTCGAGGCTTTTCAACTCATGACAACAAGAATAATTGTTTTTACAACAAACGTCAACGTTGCATCACGATCTGCCGTAAAAATTATTTCAATGTTAGAGTCGTTGATCGATGGAACAAGTTACGCAGCAATGTTGTCGGAGCCAACCCAATAACTCATTCAAAACATACTTGACGCGCACTGTGTAAAGTAAATGGGTATTGATAGTGCGAATTCGTATCTCGTCCCCGTATCGATTAGTTGTAGTGGTGTGGTAGTTGTAGTTAGTATTTTCAATATCCTATCATTCTGCACTATTAAACTTCCATGTTCCTATCCTCTTTAGGGACATGGTATCATTTTCAAACTGTTTTCTTACAAGTAGTTGATATTTAGTAGTATGTAGTTTCACAGATCCCTCGCTATGGGACCAATAGTCTCCTGTGTCTGTTACTCCTATTAATCCTATGTAATCCTCCTCCCTCCTCATCCTCCTTCCCTTATGGACCATTTTTTATAACCTACCGATTCTCCTTCCGAAACGATGGTCTCCACTTAACTTAAATTCAGTTGGTTTCTGCACGACTCGGTAAGGCCTACCTCAATGACGCCGGTAATTAACTACAAATTCAAAAACTCCCAGCAAGGTAGAGGTTTCCCGACAACAACCTAAGCTCTAGTTCCCGCAATATAGTTCTCGTCGCTTCAACGCGACCAAAATTTAGTTCCCGCAAAGCCGCAACACCCATCCCGATATAAAGCTTGTTACTTTAAGTCCGTAGTATAACGTACAAATTTCATGATTTAGAGGAATTAGTTTATTCAGCAACAATAGCGACATCATCGGAATTTTCCGAGTCATTGATAGATCGGACAAATAGAGATTTTTTGGCTGAATTTGCGAATACAGGGGTTAACTTATTAATTTCAGAAAGACTACAGAAGAGGCAGGAGGAGGTGTATTATTATATATACAGTCCGGCCTTCATCCCCTTGTAATTATCTAAGCACGAAACTATAACGTAATGTAATTTTCGTTCAACTAAATCGTCGTGATTCCTCAAAAAGTAGTAATTGGCCTTGGTTTATCGCCTCCAGCTCAACACATAAACCAATTAACAGAAGAACTCTATGAACAAATAGCGGCAATTAGTTCCTCAGAACGAAAGCGTAATAGTCGGGTGATTTTATATTCCCCGTTACAGTTGGGGGCGCCTCGCTTACAACCAATTCGGGGCACACTCTCTATTCAAATCTCCAAGAAAGTGCCTTTATAACAACACGTGGATCATCCAACGAGAGCAAAATATTCAGATTCTTATTTTCACAACTACGGATCTTGTGCAGTAACGTTAACGTCGGATCCTAATTTAGTAGCAGTTACCACCGGCGATTACTTTCAGTATTAACTCCGTAAACATCGAAGTCGAAAGTAAAGAAAAGTTATTATTATCGAAAGGCAGACTTCAGAAAACTAAAGAATCTTAACGAACACCGATTGGAATGTTATCTCAGAAAGTAACGACATAAATGTAGCATACATGAATTCCACGGTAAGCTTCACTTATCAATACATCCTCAATCCCGATGCAGATATAGGCGATCTTTTCAAACATTAACCGAAATGATGGACCCGCGAAATCAAGGACAGCCTTGCAGCTAAAAGCGTGCATCTGAAAAACACAAAGAAAACACAAATGAGACGACAAACGCGATCACGACAGAAATTATACAAGATACGAAAAAAACCTCATAAGCAGAGCATAGAACAATTTTGGAAGAGTACGTATTGCGAATGAGCAATCAAACCCTAAAAGATTCCTCCAGCTATGTAAAAGGAAAAATTAATGACGTCAACCATAGGACCGTTGGCAATGGAAATGGCGACACACAGAAAATGAAGTATCTATGGCGGATACGCTAAAAACTTTTTTGCATCAGTTTCACAGTGGAAAATCAACGCAAAATCAACCCATCCACGAAACCCAGAACAAGGTACTTGCCTCAGCTCATTAACCTTTCATTGTCAGGACATGTGACATTTTGCTCGCGATAAATAATATGAAAATACAAAGCTCCTGGTCCTGACAAATTTCGCCACCATATTAAAGAAGCAAAGAACGAAATAGTCAAACCCTTTCCCATCTTATTAATAATTTTTACTCACGCGAAATGTACCGTGCGAATGGAACTAGCAAATGTCCACCCATATTTAAAAAAGGAACCAAGTCGCAGCCCGGAAACTATCGCCCAATCAGTTTAACATCAGTTGCTGAAAATTAATGGAATCCATCATAGAGACCAAATCGTTAGTTTTTAGAAGAAAATGACATAATCAAGATCGCAGCATGTCAGAATAAACGCCATGCTCTCAAACTTACTTGTTTTTACCATAGTGTATTCAAAATGTACGACAACACGAGGCCAGTAGACTAGTTTTACCTCGATTTTCAAAAAGCGTTTCGAAACAAAGTCCTCATAAGCGTCTCTTAGCAAAGTAAAGCTCATGGATAACAGCCATCTTCAATTGGATAGAAAACTGGCTGTCCAAATTCGTAACAAAGGGTGGTAATAAATGGAAATTCTCTACTGGACCAGTGTAAATGTAGTGAGTGTTCCTCAGGATCAGTTCTCGACCTATCCTTTCTTAATAGACATAATGATCATTTGAACGAGGAATCACATGCAGGATATCGAAATTTGCTATGATGACACAGAAAATCCACAACATAGCCCTCTACGAATCTCAGCGCCACTCATACAAAACGATTAAACAGCTAACAGAATGGTCAAAAACATGGCAAAATGAATTTCAACCTTGACAAATGTCATGTACTACATATCGTATAACAACCCCTCATAAAGGTTTACTGATGAACGATTTCCAACTAACAGTGTTTTATAAAGAAAAAGATTTTAGGCGTTATAATCTCGAAAGAATCTAAAAACCGAATCCAAATTATAGAGGTATAAAAAACTGCAAATAACATGGTGGCTTTATATTGGACAACTTTCAGTTTCAAATCTGAAAAAGTTATACTCACTCTTTTTAACCGCTTGTTCCCCCCATCTAGAATACTGTGTGCAGTTCCTGGGCACCTTATATAAAAAGGACATAGATAACCTAGAAAAAATACAGCGCAGAGGTAACCAAAATGATACCTAGATTGCGAATAATCGTACGAAAATCGCTCAAAGAACTTAACTTATTCCCCACTAACAAACCGAAGGATAAGAGGTTGACCTCATCGCAGTATTTAAAATCTTCAATGGATTTACGAACGTAGTCCCAGAAATCTTTTCACGCTTAGACCGGTCCAAGCTCAACTAGAAACAACGGATTTTAAAATAACAGGAACGGTTGTACGAACGAAGCAAGTACTTCTTCACAACCGGTGTGTAAACGTATGGAATGGGGCTCCTGCAGCGTAGTAAACTCAAATACAATAGAATTCATTTAAAAATCGCCTCGATAAATATTTCATATCAAATCCCCGGTTGTCACTGTTTATCTCGATAATAAATTTATCTCGCGGGCCTCGGAACTTACTCTCATTGCGTAAATATTGCGAGTTCGCGTCTACACAACCCCTCCCCACACGTCCTCAGACGCCTGAGTAAACGGTCACTACTACAACTTTTGACCTGTGACGGCTGGTGGTTCAGTAAGGGCCCTTCCTTTAGTGACCACCATCGGGATTTATTACAGTGGTCACTGCGCAGGGGGCTTGAATGCCGGCGTCCCTAGTGGAAGTGCAACTACTACCGCTAGTGGATGAAACGGAGCTGGGGCCTGATTGCTGCTGCTGCTGCCTCCCAAGAAAGCGCCAGGCAGGCTGCCGCACGCACCCCTGAACTTCCACACTTGAGCCTCCCCAACACTCACATTAGACCTCATACACACACAGATACCCCCGAGTTAACGGTTACCACTACTACTCTCGACATGTGACGGGCTGTGTTCAGTTAGGGTCATGACAGTTAGTGCCACCATCGGGAGTTTTAGGTACCAGGGGTCAATGGCTGCAAGGCCATGAGTGTACGAGTCCTACATGGAAAGTACACAATCCGCATGGATTGTTGAACGGAGCTGGGGCCTGATTGACTGCTGCCATCCCAAGAAGCGCCAGGCATGCTGCCGGCACCACCCTTGAACTCCACACTGTTGTTTCACCACCATTACAAAACACACATAACATGACCTATCTTATCAAGCACTAAACCGACCCCTACAAACTAGTATTAGTTTGCCATAGATTACAGCTTTCAACGTTCGCACAAATTCCATGCAGTTTTTCTATATTGCATGTATCGATCTTCCTGTTTCCGGCCAGCTTTCGGCTGTAGGGATGGGTGGGTGGGGAGGGCCTTCACTTCCTATCCTTTCTCTCTTATTATCTAGTAGTGTAGTGTTAGTTTAAAGGCAAACAGTCTTGTGTACCTATCGGTCCTGTTTGCTGGTTTGTGTTTCCTTGTATTCCTTTGTATTCCTTGTAGATGACGCTAACCCCTCCACCCCCTTCTTTCCCCTCTCCTCACCTAACCCCTCCCTCCCCCACTAATGGTTCCTCCTCTTGATGTCGTTGATAAAAGCGCAAAAAGAGGCGACAGTCCACTATACAAGGAGAAGGTGTAGAGGCACATGAACTAAAATGCACAGCTGAACTAAATTGACCCCCCCCCCTTTATTTATTCTCTTACCTTATTTCCCTTCTTTATAGGGACTGGCAACTAAACGGGCTTTTTGTTACCTCTTATTTTTACCCTTTGCCAGTCTTTCGTGATGTGGAAAAAAAACCATACAGCGGTGCTTCAGCTGGTATTCATCACACGCTCAACTTTCCCTGAAACACTCACTGAGAAGCAAAAGATCGCCTTTCAGCTGCTGATTGCACACCTACATACATTACGTAGACAAGGCACAGGAGTGATAAGGAATTTGGATTATATGTGTGACGGTAAAGTTTGTCATTTACCTTAAGATTAAAATGTGCCGTTCTGTATACTAGCATATTTGGAGCTGAGAGGAGAGTGTTACCAAAATTTAAGTCCATCGTAACATACTTATTTGGGGGTGCTACTGAGAACTAAAGGGAGGGTGGGAGAGGGCGAAAACTGAGGGGTGAAAATTATGTGAAAAAAAAACCTAATAAGATTAAAGAAAATTTATCAAAATTATGGAAAAATAGGGGAGAGAGAGAGAGAGAGAGAGGAGAAGAGAGAGAGGAGAAGAGAGAGAGAGACGAGAGAGAGAGAGAGAGCGAGAAGAGAGAGAGAGAGAGAGAGAGAGAGAGAGAGATAGAGAAGAGAGAGAGGGTGGAGGAAGAGAGGCGAGAGAGAGAGAGAGAGAGAGAGAGAGAGAGTAGAGAGAGAGAGAGAGAGAAGAGAGAGAGAGAGAGAGAGAGAGAGAGAGAGAGAGAGGAGAGAGAGAGAATCAGAGACAGACAAATAGACAGACAGGAGGAAAGAGAAAAGCAAGAAAAATGACAGGAAGACAAAGAGTGAGGGTGTGTTGCTCGTACCCATAACATTTTGGCGCCGGGTGTTCGTTCGTGTGTGTGGAAGGAGCTGAAGCCAATTAGGAACTTATTTACTGTAAACACTGCATCGGGGGGGGGGGGGGGGAGGAAGGAGCGCCAACTTGTTTGTCATCGCCGGCGCCGGACACCCACGCGGCTAACCAGTCCAAACCACCCCTAACGACTTAATCCCCTCACCACCTCGCAATTTGCCGTGCCGGTGATTTAGGCGCTGGCAGACCCCGGCGACGTCAACAGTACGCCCCGGGGAAGACAGGGTAGGTAATGAGGGTAATTGTGACCTTGTGGGCACCCGGATTTACACTCATTGTAGCTCATGATAGAATTTTAATCATTCTTTTGATATACTGGGATGTTTCCTGCGTTACTTTCTCTCTCTCTCTTTTCTCTGTTTTTTCTGTCTCTCTCTCTCTCTCTCTCTCTCTCTCTCTCTCTCTCTCTCTCTCTCTCTCTCTCTCTCTCTCTCTCTCTCTCTCTCTCTCTCTCTCTCTCTCTCTCTCTCTCTCTCTCTCTCTCTCTCTCTCTCTCTCTCTCTCTCTCTCTCTCAATACCCAAGTGAGGACGAAGGAAGACGAGGACAGGTTGTGTAATCTTAAAATATAATCGTTGACGTTGTGAAGAATTTATCGTGTGTATAATTGTCGTTAATTAAAGGTTCCGAAGCGACTGTTTTCGGTAGAGGGGAGGGGAGAATGGGCTTCTGGGCGTCTGCAGCAATCAGTGGCGTCTTTTTAGTCACAGTGTCTGGCCTTCCCGCACACTATTCCCTCGTCTCTGGCACCTCTTCTCTACTCAGCACAACCCCAAAGAACAATTAAAATAGCTGCTATTGATATAAAACTAGTTGGTATAGTTGTACTGTACATTTGGTGTGTATGAGAGGCACCACACACACACACACACACACACACACACACACACACACACACACACACACACACACACACACACACACCACCATCAGTTTTTTCGTCAATATCCGTTCCTGCCACCTCCAATACATCTACATTATGCATATCCAGCCTTCCCTTCTTTCCTATACTCTGCAATATTTCTCGCTCAGTTCTCTTTCCTCTTCTCTCCACCTTTTTCCTCTTCTCTCCACTTCTCTCCCGCCCGTCCTCTCTCTTCCCATCTTCTCGTTAGCTCTCCTTCAATTTGCTGTGTAATTCTTCATTAAAACTTTCGTACGTGAGTGTGTTTCTGTGTGTGTGTATGTGTATGTGTGTGTGTGTGTGTGTCAGCGCGCCCCTACACGCTCACCACCTCCCGCACCACACACTAACCACGCATCACCTGTAACACCCCTACCACCATCCCTCCGACCACCACAACCTCCTACCACCCCCACCACCACCCGTCAGCTGTATTACAAGCAACCAATAATTTCGCGTCGTTTCCCAACAACGTCAGTGCACCTTTACGAGTTGGTTAATGTGTCGGGGATGCGCACGGTAGCGGCCAGCGGCAGGGACGAGCATCTCTCTTCGTACCTGCACGAGTTATTAGCCTGGGAATTATGCTGGCGTGGAGGAACACAGGTGGGTCCTCATTAAGGGGCTCAAAGGTGTTCCCGGGTGGTTACTACGGGAGTCTTGATGAGTGTGTTATGATGGTGATGGTGATTGCTTCATCCTGGATAGTGGTGGTGATAGTGGTTGTTGTGGTGATAGTGGTAGTGACAGGAGTAATTGTGTGTGTGTGTGTGTGTGTGTGTGTGTGTGTTGTGTTATGACTTATGTTGTCTTCCCCTTCGCTAGACAAATTATTCTTCCCCTTCTTCCTCTTCCCTTAACACTCTGGACACGTTCCCACTTACAAGCTTCCTTAATCACTTCCTCACACCATTAATAACCCTGCGTCTCTCCCTCACTGCTTGATCTTTCTCCAACTTAGGTACAATCATACACTCTTCCTTTCCCTTCACGACTTCCTACACATATACTTTCCTCCTCTTCTTCCTCCTCCACACCCCATTCTCTTCCCAAGGACATTCGCATTACGCAATTTTACTTCTGTCAGCCTCACTATGGTTTGTCCTTCATCATCTCATCAATAGCTCTCATCAACCAACCATTCCTCTTCCTCCTCCTCTTCCACACCCCATTCTCTTCCCAAGGACATTTGCACTCCTCAATTCTACTTATTTGAGCCTCACTATATACTCTGCAATATTTCTCGCTCAGTTCTCTTTCCTCTTCTCTCCACATCTCTCCCGCCTGTCCTCTCTATGTTTTACCCACCTGCCTACCTACCTTACCTTACCTTATCTTACCTTACCTTACCTTAACTAACTACCTACCTATTTTTCCCCTCCCTTTTTTTCCCAGGGTTTGGGGCCTTCCCCATCCCCCATCCCCTCATCAAAAACCTTTTCATAAACCCAAGTCCCCAAACCCCTTCACTAAACCCCGTAACTTGACCAAATTTTTGCCCTTAAATTCTTTCCCCTTTTCTTCCAACACAGTCATTTTCCCCTTTCAAGCTTTTACTTCTTCGTAAACCTCCCGTAGTTTCCCCTTAAATGCCCCCGGGGCCCCTTCCGTGTAGCTTTTTATGTTCCCTTACACTTTCAAAGATTCTCCGTTTGACCCCATTGAAAAACCAATTGAGTTTAGAAAATTTTTTTTGGGACCTTCGAACTTTCTCTCCCCCTTTCCTCCACGTTTTCTCCGTATTTTCCCCCCGCTTTTTGGTAATTCCCTTTTATTTTGGCATTCTTTATTTCCCATTCCTAAAGAATCAAAACATTCCTTTTACTTAAACCCTCAAAAATTTACATTCCCATATCCTATTACTATTTATCAGTTCCTCGGCCCTCCACACATACACGCACCCCCCAATCCCCTCCCACATCCCCCACACACACTAACTCCCACCCCCACATACGAAACCTCACCCCCACACGAACCCTCACCCACCTCTATACACGAACACCCCAACACACCACTCCCCACCCACACATCAACCCCTACCCATACACAACCCCCACCCACAAAACCAACCCCCCAAACATAAAACCCCCCCCCCACACAAACCTCCCCCAGTGGACCCCAAATGAACCCCAAACCCCCCCCCACACATGAACACTTACCCCACACAAACCCCCCAGTGGACCCACACATGAACACTTACCCACACACAAACCCCACCCAGTGGCACCCACACATGAACACTTACCCACACACAAACCCCACCCAGTGGCACCCACACATGAACCCCTACCCACACATGAACCCCTACCCACACACAACCCCAACCCCCTAGCACATGAACCCCCAAACCCACCATTCATCGTTAGTTATAGGAAGGCAGTAATAAGGCAAAGTAAACCTTGTACCAACACGACCTAATTACATCAAAGTCCGGGGAAAACGAATGGTTTCTTCCCTTTATTTTCCCTTTCCCTTTCTCTTCTTTTTCCCTTTCCCCCTGCTTTTTTCCCCCCTTCCTTCTCCCCCTTTTCCTTCTCCCTCCCCTTTATTTCCCCTTCCTTCTCCTCCTTTCCCTCCCTTTATCTTCCCTTTTTTCCCTTCCCCTTTTCCCCTTCTCCCCGTTTTATTTTCCCCTTTCCCTTCCCTCCCCTTTCCCTTTCCTCCCTCGCTTTTTTTCCCCTTTCTTCTCTCTTTTCCTTTTTCCCCGTTTTATCCCCTTTCCCTTTCTTTTTCCTTTTTCTCCCTCGCTTTATCTTCCCTTCCTTCTCTCTCCTTCCTTCTCCCTCGCTTTATCTTCCCTTCCTTCTCTCTTCTTCCTTCTCCCTCGCTTTATCTTCCCTTTCTTCTCTCTTCTTCCTTCTCCCTCGCTTTTTTCTTCCTCCATAGGCCCACGCATTTTTCGTTTTATTCCCACTCAAATTTATCAGGGGTTTTTTTTTTATTTTGCTTTCCCCAAAGGGGGACGGGCCCAAAAAGGGTTTAAAAAATTGGTTCAATATCAGAGAAGCACTAAAGTATTAATTTATTTTTTTGGGTTTTTCGTTTTTGGTGTGTGTGCGTTTGTGTGGGTGTGTGTGGGTATGGTGTGTGTTTTGTGTGGGGGTGGGGTGGTGTGTGTGTTGTGTGTGTGGTGTGTGTGTGGTGTGTGTGTGGGGTGTTTTGATCAGGTAGGGGTGGAATCTGGGGCCCGGGAGTGAAGGATACACCCCTCCTTAAATCACAGCCAAGGGGGACACCCCCGGCCCTATCGCTAACTCTCTCGGATCCATCTGTATAAGTTTTTCTGTTTAAAAAATTTTTGGATGTTTTCTCTTTTTTCTCTGCTTTATCAGTGGGTTTAGTGTGTAGTAAAAACCCGTTTTTGTGTGTCTGCTTCTGTTTTAAACTGTCAGTCTTCTCTCTCTCTCTTCTCCTCTCTCTTATTTTCCCCTCTTTTCTCTCTCTCCCCTCTCTCCCCCTCCCCTCTCTCTCCCTCTCTCCCCCCTCTCTCTCTTTCTTTTTCTCTCATCTCTCTCCTCTCCCCTCTTCTCTTCTCACACACACACACACACAAACACCACACAAAACACACCACACACAAAACCCCACACACACACACACACGCACCACACACAACAGGGGCCCCTTTCCCTTTACCTCCTTTCACATGTCCTTCAAAACAGGTAAAATTTAAAACTTCCTTAATGGGCCTCAAGCTGGGGGCCCCCCGAACCCGAGGGGAAAATTTAAATCTCCCCGGGTGTCGCCCCCAGGTGTTTTTAATTTGGGTTTTTGTCCCGCCAGGTATGAGTTGCCCTTTTTTTTTTTAATTAAAAGAAATTTAGCTTTTTAGTTTGAATAAGACATTGCGTCCGGATGTTTATTCCAACGACGAGGAGGAACAGGGAAGGGGAGAGGAGGGTGTGTTCAATGGCTTTCTAGATAGTGGAGTGATAGAAAGTTAGAAACAATGACTTATGGAGCAGCTGGTGGGATGATGTAGAAAAGCAGTTGTATAGATCAGGATCCATACGAGAGACATACGAGAGACATACGAGAGACATACGGTAGACTTACGGGATCCATACGAGAGACATACGGGATCCATACGAGAGACATAGGAGAGACATACGGGATCCATACGAGAGACATACGAGAAACATACGGGATCCATACGAGAGGGCAAGGGAGACATTTCGGGGGTCCATACGAGAGACAAAAGGAGAAACTACGGGATCCCCTACGGGAGACATAGGGGGAAACCCAAAGGGATCCATACGAGAACTACGAGAAAATACGGGGTCCCTTAAAGAGAGACATAGGGGAAACCCTTTCGGGAAACCATACGAGGGGACATTTGGAGGAACCCTACGGGATTCCCTACGAGAGAAAATTTCGAGAAAAATACGGGGGTCCCAAAAGAGAGACATAGGAGAGACATACGGGATCCATACGAGTCTCTGTTATGGATCCTGGTATAGATAAACTTCATGCAGTACAGGCGAAGTTACAGGAAATTTAATTTGAAAAAAATCTAATAAGGGGTAAAAAATTTTTAAAATTTTGGGATGAAAGGGTATTAAAAACCCCCGGAAAAAAAATTTTTGTCAAGTATCATTAAAAAAGAGAAATAGAAAGGCACGACCAGAAGGATAGACGGAGGTGTTATCGGTGCCTCTCAGTCAAAAAAGAATAAATAAAAATCGATGTCATATAAAAACATTTAAAAAGATAAATAAGGAAGGGCAAAGGAGAAACTTAAAAAAAAATCCCGTTTTTTTATTTTCCGGTTGTAAAAATTAAACATTAAAAAACCATGTTAGTCTCCTTTTCTCTCTTCTCTCTCTCCTCTCTCCCCTCTCTTTTCCCCTCTCTCTTTCTCCCTACCTTCTCTTCCCATCCCCTCTTAATTCTCCCTTTTCCCCTCCCCTCTTTCCCCCCTGCTCTCTTCCCCTTCTCTTCTCCACCCCCACACACACACACCCACACACAAAACACCCCACCAAAACACCCCAAAACAAAATACACCCCACACAAAATCTTGGCGCGAAAACTGCGAGCATACACAAAAGACCAGAAAATGACAACCATATACCAGCGGGGTGAAGGAGGGGGACACTGCTGCCGGGGGAGGACCCATAGCGAGGAGGTCGGGGTGGGGAGCGATGATAACGACAGAAGCGAGACAGAAAGAAGAGGTTATAGCCACATGGACGAGGAAATGAGGGGCGGGGGTGGAGGCGGGGGTGGTGGCGGGGGTGTACAAGGAATGGTGGGGGTGTTGAGGGTGAGGGGGGAGGTGGGGGAAGATGGGGGCGAGGAGCAATAACACTATAGAGCTTCTTAACATTGGTCATGGTGGCGATCTAGAGTCGTGGGCAATATTGGGTCTAATCTGGTGGGAATTCCGGGTGTTGGAGGGAGTTAGGGTGCAGTCGCTTGTTACAGGGAAGGAATTAAGGAAAGGAAGGACGTAGGGAGGGTGTGTTCTTATCAGGGATTGAGGAACGGTGGGAGGGGTGGGAGGGATAAGGCTTACAGATAAAACCAAAAAAGAAATTCGCCTGAGAGGAGAATTTAGGAATACGGAGGGTGAGATACAGTCCTTCTAAAAAATATATGAGTAAAAATCAAGTGTTAGGAATAATTGTCTGAAGCTTAAGGAACAATGTATAGTGTTGATTGAGGTGTTGATGGGTATTCTGGAAGGATAAATGAGGTCTAGGAAATAGAAGTTTATGTTGGAGTGTATCGAAAAGATTATTGCTTATATCTCAGTCCCAATATTTTCTTAGTAGCTACATGATTAAGTTGTAGCTGCCACACACACAGACACACACACACACACACACACACACACACACACACACACACACACACACACACACACACACACACACACACACACACACACACACACACACACACACACACACACACACACACACACACACACACAAGCTCCGGCTGCCTTTAATTGGAACTATTAACAAAACCAACACACACACGCGGCCTCTGATTGTCGCGAAGGGGAAGCCAATCCTTCCAGAACAAGGGAGGGGAAGAGGGGAAAGGGGGGGAGGGAGGGGCAGGCCGGGTGTGTATGGCGCCTGGGAGCAGTCACCCGTCACCCGTCACCCGTCCCTCCCTATATATAGGCTGAACTGTTCCCCTTAAAACTTTCTTTACTTCTTTTTAATACTGAGTTGTCTCCATGAGGGGTGTGTCGTAAGGTTGTGGGTGTATCTAATGGGCGTGTGAGAGGGTGTACGGGTGGGTGGCGCGGGTACTGCTGGCGGCGACGGGGCGAAGGAAAAGGCAGAGTCTTGCGCTCCGTTGATCACCGTCAGTTTTGGCGCCAAATCTGGGCTGAACGACGCCTGAGACAGAGTGTTCGTGTCCTTTGTCGCGGCTTTGTCTGCCCTGCCAAGTGGTGGAAGCTGTGGCGGTGATGCGGTGGCTGGAAAATGTGCTGTGGGTGGCGACGGGCTGGACAAACACAGGTGGGGAGTGATAGGTATATTAAGGCCCTCAAATATAGATTTTTATACGGTGTCCTTGTGGTCCTGGTCAAGTGAGGGTAAAACGGACGCCGCCGATGCTTGACTCAGGGCGGGTCTGGAGACGACAAGCGGAAGGTTTCCAGGACAAAGAAGAAGAAAAAAAGGGAATTTCGGCGGAACCCGGGCAAATTTCCCTTTCCCGGGAAGGAGGGGACGGGGGAAATTTTAAAAACCCCGATCCGACCAAAAATGACTGAATTTTTAAAGGGTTAAAGCGGAAAAAAAGGACTAAGGATTTTCGGGAGTCGGGAGACCAACCGCTGGCCATTTTTGACGCAAGGGAAACTGAACTGAAAGAGACAAGTAAGAGGAGGAGAAGAAAAGGAGAGAGAAATATGGGAACGAAAAAGATGCCGAAGAAAAACAGAAAGAGAAAGTATTACGAGAAAGTTAGAATGATGAAGTACATGAATGAGAGAGAGAGAGAGAGAGAGAGAGAGAGAGAGGAGAGAGAGAGGGAGAGAAGAGAGAGAGAGAGAGAGAGAGAGAGAGAGAGAGAGAGAGAGAGAGAGAGATTGACTTAAGCAGGTTAGCAGAGAAAGACAACCACTCGCCATTCTGCTCATCACTCAACCATCAGAGTGGGTCACGAGGGGGAGGAAGCGGTCGTTAGTATGTCTCTTGTCCCTCCATTTCTACCTCCTTTTCCATTTCCTTCTCCCTATCGTAGGTTCTTCCCATCCACAGCATTTCCATTCTTTTTCTTTTTCCTTTTTCCATTCCCTTTGCTCATTCCCTCTCTCATCCCCTTTCGTGTGATCCGACAAACACGCTTAATTGTGGGCTCTGTGATCAAGGATAATCAAATTTTTATTCAGGTCACATGGAGAGAAGGAAGAAA
This sequence comes from Chionoecetes opilio, assembly GCA_016584305.1. Taxonomy (NCBI): domain Eukaryota; kingdom Metazoa; phylum Arthropoda; class Malacostraca; order Decapoda; family Majidae; genus Chionoecetes; species Chionoecetes opilio. The sequence continues at coordinate 530,572 of JACEEZ010006319.1, read as the reverse complement.
AAGAAGTAGAATAACATTAAGAGAAGACAGAATAGGAACGACTCAGTGATCTTTAAGCTCAGTATCAGGCAAGCGACGCCACATGTACTTTTTATAAACCTCAGACAAGCCCCAGTAGTCCTCGTTACCCTCCTAAGCCCCCCTCCTTCATCCGTCACTCGAGAAAAAGTCACAAATCCTCATCTGGAGTAAATAAAGCCGACGATCAGATCTGCAGCAAGACCAGAAAAGAGAAAATCCGCAATTAATGAGCTTATGGGAGAGAAGAGCGAGTCAGGGTAGGGTACATGGTAGTCCCTAATACTAGATATGACCAAGAGACACGACTCAAAGACTGGACTTCATACCTTTTCTTGCTTTCCAGTGCCAAAGGCTGTCCGCGGCTGATCTTCCCCGCGGCTGTTGCTGAGTGGCGCAAGACCTTCGTTAAGAAACCTCTCCGCCGCAAAGTCCCAAACGAGAGAGCTCCTTCGCCCCCTTGATCAGGAAATCCTCGAAAGGTAGTTATTCTTCGAGAGCTCGTATTTAAGTTGGAGTCTTCCTATTCACTGGCTCTGTCGCCTTTCCTTTACAGTCTCTCCTTCGAACTCCTTCCTCTCTTTTCTCCACCAATCGCGAGTCTTTTATATATTTCTCGGCAGTTTCGATCGACATTTCTTCCATTTTTCGCTCTTTTATTTCTTCCTCATCTATCTTATCTCAGCACTGCCTCTCTCGCTTCCCATTCCCCCTGGCGCTGGAGTGCTCCTGTAATTGGCGATGTTTTCACCTTCACCTGATCCTAAACAGCTTAAATGTTCTTGGGCCCCGCGGCGGTAATGCTGCAGGTAATTCTTGGGATGCCTCCTGGGACGCGGATTATGGCTGAAGTGGTGGTGGTGGTGGCAGTGGTGGTAATGGTGGTGGTGGTGGCAGTGGTGGTGGTGGTGGTGGAGGTGGTGGTGGTGGTGGTGGTGGTGGTGGTAGTGGCGGTGGTGGTATATGTCTGAGCTCAAAGGGATTAGGTGGTGAAGTGGCCTGCAATGCCTTAGTGAATTATGTGATCGAGTGGGAGGAACCTTTGAAGATCCAGGGATTTTGGCTCAGAGGTAAAGGAATGTGTCATTTGGTGGGTAAAAGATATATTGATACGTCGGGATTTGCTACAGGCAGGTTTATGAAGTCTGTCTTATGCAATTCCTCTTTCTATAGAGGTCTATGTTTCCTTTCTTCATGCCTGTCTGTTTATAAATACCAGTGAATAGATGGATTTTTATCTTGCGAGAGGAAAATAATAAGATTGAAGGTTAAAGACTTGTAGCGAATCGACCATCCACTCCCTCTCTAGCGTCATTCCTGCCCATCCGTCCAGCCTTCGACCCGCGCGTGTGGCATGCTACCCAACCTGATTGTGACGTTGAATTAAGAGAAAATTAGAATAGACGCAGAATTAGATACTCTCTCTCTCTCTCTCTCTCTCTCTCTCTCTCTCTTCTCTCCCCTCTCTTCTCTCTTCCCCTCTCTCCTCTCTCATCACAAAACCAAACACCACACACACCACACACACAACACCCACACACACACCACACACACACACCACACACACACACACACCACACCACACACACACACACACACACACACACACCACACACACACACACACACACACACATACACGAGTCACAAGTCAATGCAAAGTGCGAGGCAATACATTTTAAGCATCAAGGAAACCCCGCAGAGCCATAGATCTCCACCTTCCCCTGGGGTAGAATGTGTTTGTGCGGCTCCCCTGGGGCTGTCCACTGCTGCTGCTGCTGCTGCTGTTGTGGTTCTTGATCAATAGCAACCCTGCTGTGATACCTGACACCACCACCACCACCACCACTCCTTCCTCCTCATAACTTACAATACATTCTTCATATAGTTTCCTCATCATCATCTTCATCACTATCTTTATCACCACCACCTTCACCATCACCACTTTATCACCACCACCATCTTCATAACAATTATTGCCATGCCCCTCCACCCCCACCCCCACCCCCACCACGACCCTCACCACCACCACCCTCACCACCACCATCATCATCGATGACATAATCCTCGTGTCCCTCACACTGACACACACATCGGCGCCTCTCAGACTCTTCGATCTAACTAATTTGAACCCTTTAGTCTGAGGAGGGAGTGGGAAGGGGGGGAAACCTCAGTGAGAGAGAGAGAGAGAGAGAGAGAGAGAGAGAGAGAGAAGAGAGAGAGAGAGAGAGAGAGAGAGAGAAAAGGGGAGAGAGAGAGAGAGAGAGAGAGAGAGAGAGAGAGAGAGAGTTAGAGTTAGAGAGAGAGAGTTAGAGTTAGAGTTAGAGAGAGAGAGAGAGAAAGAGAGAGAGAAGGGGGTAGAGGAAGAAGTGGAAGGGAAGAATATGGGGAGTAGGGGATGGCGGGACAGGAGGAAGAAGGATAGATGGATGGATGATGGATGGATGGATGGATGAAAGGAAGGAGGGGAGGGGGGAGGGGGGAGGGACGGTAGGAGGGGAGTAGGGAGGGGGGGGAGGGGAGCAACCTGATCCCCTCCTCCCTCTCCCTTCGTGTCGCCTCAAACACTGCCGACTGCCTCACTACGGCTTCCTCCGACCGACTGCGATATGCTGTAGCACTCCACAACCCTGCCTCCCCCTGCCACCCCCCTACCCCCTACCCCCCTCACCCTTCCGTCACTCTCTCAATGTCCTCCTCCACCATATGCACACTCCTCCTCCTCCTCCTCCTCCTCCTCCTCCACCTCCTCCTCCTCCACCTCATATAGTCACTCCGCTATGGTGCCTCCTCATCTTGTCCTCCCTCCATTATGTCGTGTCTTGAGCCCTTTATTGCTCCTTTCTCTCTCTCTCTCTCTCTCTCTCTCTCTCTCCCCCCCTCTCTCTCCTCCTCTCTCTCTCTCTCCTCTCCTTTTCCCCCTCTCTCTCTCTCCTTCTCTCCTCTCTCTCTCTCTCTCTCTCTTTCAACACGCTGTGAGGTACAATTGATATTATCTCAGTACATTCAGTTGCCAAATTCACCTACTTTACACAGCCATGAAATCGTATGTTTAAGAAGAGCTGCAACAAACAGACTTCCCATAGTGTCTGGGTGGCGTGAGGAGGGTGTTGGGTCGTGACGTGAAAAGAGGAGTTAAGAAGTGATATAAGAGGTGATGTGGGCAGTAAACCAATGCTATGTAGAGATAAAAGGAAAGGTGACGAGAATAAGATCGGTGAAGTGGTGGGGTGAGTTAGTGAGGGTGATAGGAGGGGTAGAAGAGGTTGTGATAGAGGTGAGAAAACGTGGGTGGTTGGGTCAGGTTGTGGGGTGATGGTGGTGGGGTGAGGCAAGGACAGGGATGTGAAGGGTGGCAGGTGTCAGGGTGCGGCTGATGGCACCCTGCTGACTCTCCAGGGTTTCTTTGTCCTGAGTGTCAGCTTCAGTGCCAACCATATCCTCTTCCTCCTTTCTGCCCTACTCATGGTTATCACGACTCTCTCTCTCTCTCTCTCTCTCTCTCCCCTTTTCCCTCCTCTTCTTCCCCTCTCTCTCTCTCTCTCTCTCTTTCTTCTCTCTCTCTCTCTCTCCTCTCTCTCTCTCCCCCTCTCTCTCTCTCTCCCACCTCACCCAGCATCCCAGCACTTCTTCATCTCCCGTCGCCTCATTACCATCAAGCCTTTCCTGCCCCATCTCTTCGCCCATTCCTCAGCCCCACATCGCCACCTCCACCCTCAAAAACGTGCACCGCCAGCCCCGCGCCACACTTCCCACACCTGGGCGCCACATCTCTTGGCACCTCCTCGCCGGGTGGCATTGAGGACGGGCTCTGAGGAAGGCACTGTTGGGAGGCACTGTGGCGTGACGTGATGGAAGAGTGTAGCCTCTCTTGGCACCTCCCACCCCGATGATCACAGGCCGCCCCCTCACCCACCTCACGCCCTTCCTGACGCCCCTAAAAAGTCGTCCCGGTGGTGGCAGAAGCGGAGAAGGGAAGATTCAGTTGAGGTGAATTATGGCGGCGGAAAAGATGACTGTCACACATGGCGCTGACTTTTTTGTTCAAATTTACTGTTTTCTTAATTGGTTGACGATCATTATTTACATCTGACTGAATGTGGGATGGACTGACGGTGTAAGTGGTGGTGGTGTCGCAGAGTCCTCCTCTTAGATTGCTTACACATGTTGAGGTTCTTGCAGGGTTAAAACGCTCATATGTGTATTAATAGATAAACACGTAAAGCTAATTGAAAACAAGAGGGATAAGGAAATGGTTTTAAGTGTTGATTAAAAATTGAAGTAGGGATGCTGATGAAGATAGGTGTAGGTGTGTTGATAGAAAATATGAAGATGTAAATAACGACACATAATGGTATTGGAGATTTTTATATTAAAGAAGGAATGGAGAAAGCTAAAACTCGGATAAAAAAATAGGGAAAACTGAATATGAAAAACCAGTTAAGAGATGGAAGTTGTGGAAATGAAAGGAGTGAAGCAAAGTGTTGGGGTAGAGTTATTGGAGAGGGTGTTTGTGGAGGCAGATACAAAACTTACACTTCACACATGCTCGCTCTGATGACGCCTGGCGATGTTAAAGTAGTAAAGCGTCTTCTCCTGACAATCACTTCCGTCACACAACGTTACCGCCTCTGTTCCCTTTCCTTACTTTTCAACACCACGTATTCTTTGTCATGTATTTTTGTCATGTTGTTATCTGGTTCTGTGCCTCTTTGTGTGTCTGTAAGTCTGTATCTGTGTCTGTTTGTTCCACCATATGTCTGTCTGCCTGTTGTCTGTCTGTGTGTCTGTCAGTGTTTATTTGTTTTTGTGTTGTCTCTTTGTGTCCGTGTGATGTCTGTGTGCATTTTTTTTTCTTCTCTCTCTCTCTCTCTCTCTCTCTCTCTCTCTCTCTCTCTCTCTCTCTCTCTCTCTCTCTCTCTCTCTCTCTCTCTCTCTCTCTCTCTCTCTCTCTCTCTCTCTCTCTCTCTCTCTCTCTCTTTCACACACACACACACACACACACACACACACACACACTGCCCCCCACCCCCCTGCTTCTCCCCTCCGTGTTTCCACCACATTTGGCACCGAGGGGAGACAATAGGAGTGTGTGTGTCTGGCACTGGTAATGATGCCTGGCGTGGCACTGAGGCGGTGGGAGGCAGGGAGGCAGGGGAGGGGGGACAGAGACGAGAGGGAATAGGCGAGAGTAGAACGCAGATGTATAGAAAGGGAATGGACAAACTGGAAAGGAAGATGCAAAAGCACAGGGATCATTATTTTTTTCCATGATTTCTAGAGTTGTGTGTTTGCAAGTGTGATAATAAGGATGTGTACTTGTTGTGTTGAGTTAGTGATGGTGGTGACGAGGTGTTTCTAGGCGAAGGTTGATGGTTGTCAAGGTGGTGGTGGTGGTGGTGGAGGAGTCTGGGAACGTTTCGAACCTCTCGTTTCACCTTTTTTTTCCTCCTCTTTTGCCTATTGTTTCGTGGCGCGTTTCGTGATGTGGCCTCGGATATTTGTGGTCTGCTTTCCTTTTGGTTTGTGTGAAAGAGAGAAAGGTTCGTAACTCACCCACACATATATAATTGTTAGTTAGGTTTTAGATGAATGTCGTTCTGAGGGTCGTGTGTGATTCGAGTATCTGAAGTGAGACGCGGGTAAGTGTTTTGGTGCATCGTGTTTGTGCTTCATGCGTGTTCGAATAGACGAGTCGATTCTCAAGGAGTATTTTTATTGCCAGTGCTCGGCCAACGCTCTGCCTCGCGACGCGGACCTCAGGCGCACTCTGCCGTAAGTATATTTTTTGCCTCTCACCATCACTTTTACTTGCACTGTGTATTGCTGCCACCCAGTCTATAGTTGTGAATCATTTATGTTATGGGATATGGTGATTATGTGTATTCACCTAGTTGTATTCACTTATACGGAGTACCTAAACATGTGTGTGTGTGTATGGTTAAGTAGTGCAGGATAGGAACAGGGTGGGTCTCTTTCCACCAGTGTACCGCTCCTCAACAGTAACTCCGCCTAATAGTGTTATGTACGAGTAGTTGAGAGGTGAGACGCCGCATGACGTTGATTCCATGTATATCACTGCCGTTTATTATATGCCAACCTTCAGAACTACAAATTAGTGACTTGTATAACATTTAGGTCAATTTATAGTTTCACCCAACCAACGATTTTCTGATGCGCCTTATGTTTGTATGTGCTTTGAATGAATCTGCTAACCGTTTGTCGCATTTTGTTTTTTTGTTTTTGCAAAAATGACAAAAAACAAAACAAATGAACCTAAACCTAACCTAACCTTTACCTATACTATATCTATACCTAACCCATACCTAACCCATATCTAACCTAACCTAATCTATACCTAACCTATACCTAACCTATACCTAACCTATACCTAGCCTATACCTAGCCTAACCTTACCTATACCTAACCTAACCTTACCTATACCTAACCTAACCTTACCTATACCTAACCTAACCTTACCTAACCTTTACCTAACTAAAAAAAAAAAAAAAAAAAATCAACCTTTATCTACCTAAAAAAAAAAAAAAAAAAAAATTGCGACAGAAACGGTTAGCAGATTCATTTAAAACACATAAAATCACACCAGAAAAACATAAGGCGCATCAGAAAATCGTTGGTTGGGTGAAACTATAAATTATCCAACATTTATTTGTCATAAGTTAGTCGCACTGTCTAAAATACACCCAGCGACGTCATCTAATAACAATATATACAATCTGTCACAATAACAGATATAATAACAAGTGTATAATTTTATGAGTAGCAGTCATTGTCAGTGTGGTGTGCTTGACTCGGCGGCTACAACCCGGCTCCTCCCACGCCTCGGCTGTGCTATATGTGTTGGGTTTTGTCTCTGTGCTCTTTGAATACCATTGCGGGGAAGCAGGTGTTGGGAGGCGCCTCGCTTCCCTGTGCTTACCATCGTTACCATGTTAAAATTGTGAGTGTGGAGTAATTTTGTGGAGGTGAATTCGGTTGGCGTGTGAGTTATGTAGTTGTCGTGGCGTGCATAAGATCATGATGGTTTTCTATTAACAATGCTTCAATTGTCGTCTTCCTCACGCCTCGAGCGATGACTCAGATTGCCACATGTCATGTCTTTGTGGTCGTTATGAAGGTGCTGCAAATCCTAAGTACTGGTATTAGCTCAGTGGATCTGTTCCTGTGAAGTGAATTATTTCCTTTGTAGCTACATGCCTCGAAAGAAAGACAAACCCTTGTTTTCTGGTTATATATACCAGTCTCTCTCTCTCTCACGCTCTCACACGCTCTCTCTCTCTCTCTCTCTCTCTCTCTCTCTCCTTAGTAAAACTTAACCAATATTAACCAGTAGTTTCATGCCTAATTTTGCATGAATGAACCCGTCAGGGTGGCATGGTTGGTAGAGCCGTGAGCATGCGTGCAGAGTCCCTGCATTCGGTCAGCGGTTCGAGTCCACCAAGTTCGTCCTGGCGTGGTGGCGCTTTGTATAGTCAATAACCTTGTAGTTGGTACTTGCAAAGTGTCTAGATATGGATCAAAGTATCTTATCTTATCTTGCATGAATGGGCACGAGCAACACCGCCCTTTACCTCCTCTATATTGTGAAACTAGTGACGCCGGTAAGCCATCAGGATCCCATAATAAAAGACTGCTTTTTTGTCAATGGTTTTATGACTAGATTTCATTAAGACGTTAATTCATTCTTAATCTAATGTCTTGTAGTATAGATGGGTAACCTATCACAGCAGAGCCTATAGAGCTGATTCATCATATAAACATGAATGTGATGGAGCAAATTAGTAATAAAGGAACTTTCTTTTTTATATAGATCTAGCTCTACACTAGCTCTACACGATTTTTTTTTCTTCTTTTTTCTACAGGATTTTTTTTTCTTTCTTTTCTTTTTTTGATAAGAGGGGAGGAGAGTGAGAGTTCAGACTTCGTGCTCCACTTGACATTTTTCTTCAGCCGGTCGACTCTATGGCCCGAATTGTCTCTCTTGTCGTACTTGCATCTCACTTCTTACTCCTTCCGTCCTTGATTCGACGTGTGTCCCCGCGGCTGCCTAATGGAGAAGTCTTGCCATTGGTACAGAATGGCGGAGACGGCACGGGGGGAGGGCGTCGTCAGGAAGGTCCTCTCGCCACTCACTTCCTTCGCCACCATCGTAAATCTGGTCGTAATTAAACACTGGAGGACAAATAAAGCTGTGAGGAGTGGCGAGGGGAAGGAATGAGAGTGGGGAGTGGAGGGGCGGGAAGGAGATGGTATGGTAAGGGAATGTGGCCAAGAGAGAGAGAGAGAGAGAGAGAGAGAGAGAGAGAGAGAGAGAGAGAGAGAGAGAGAGAGAGAGAGAGAGAGAGCAGATGGTAGTAATAGGGAACATTCATGGGTAAGGAGAAAGAAGAGGTTAGAAACAGTAAAAAAGGTATCATACTATAGCATGAAGCAAGCATGCATGATAAACACTGAAAGAAGAAGCGAAACACGAGATAAATGGAACAGTGTATACAGGGTGGTGGTGGCGGTGGTGGTGGTAGTAGTAGTAGTGGTGGTGGTGGGGGAAATAAAGAACCATAGAGTCAGTAGGTGATGGGGTGTGAAGGAGGTAAAGAAGAAGCGTGAAGAACCAAGACGAAGTAAAAAGTGTGAGAAGAGTGTGAAGGGTGAATAATCAAGACCAAGGAGGAGGAGGAGAAGGACCTGATGGAAGCTTGCGTGTTCTTTTCTTCCCTCCTTAGTCCCTTCTTCAGTAGCTCTTCAGCTTCCTTCCCGCCACTCAAGAGGTCCCACGGTGCGGTGTTGCTACTTAGGCTTCGTCCAGAGCGTGAGCATCGGCAGGGAACAAGGAGGAGGAAGAAAAGGGAGAGGGGAAGGAGGTCGAGTATAGGAAGATTGGGTAAGAAAAATTAAGACTCACATTACTGAGTAGGAAGACAGGTGGGAGAATGACGTGTATGGATGATTTATAGAATGATACAGAGAAGAGAAGGATGGGGCGATGAGCAGAAATGAAAAAAGAGGGAGTAAAAGCCTGAAGAAGGAGAACGAAAGGAGAGAGAGGGGATGGGATAAGATGGAAGGAGAAGAACAGGAGTGGAAAAAGAGAAAGAATGAGCAATGTACCAATAGCGAAATCAAATCAGACGGAAGGAAAAAGACATGTCGAAGAAGTAAGGGAAAAAAATAAAGGGGCATTAAAAGAAAGAAAAATAAATCGATGGTTTAACCTGAAAATGAGTAAAAAGTATGTTGGTAATTACTGTCTGAAGTGTTAACTAGATACTTAATGAGTAACGATCCAAGTATTTACCACTTAGCTTGTCGTTAAGTATCATCCCCAGTATTTACCAGTTATTGTATCCATGAGTGTTGGTACTTAAGGATCAGTATAGCAGTAGCTCCTGTAACATGCCGTCCCTGCAATAGATCTACATATGATGGGTAGCTTAGATAATGATAATAGATAATGATAGTGGTGATGATAATGAAAGGCGAATAGGGAGTGTACTTACAGAGCAGTATAGCAGTAGCTCCTGTAACATGCCGCCCCAGCAATAGATCTATGATGGGTAGCCCCCCCCCCACCCCCTGCCACCCTCCTCCACCCACACCAAAACTTGAAGCTCCTCCCTTGTGTGGCGTCCTTCAAAACTTTTCTGACCACATGTCGTTACCCTCCTCAACTCTTAAACTATTCCTTCTGTTCCTATATTACATTTTCTACTTCCTTCTACTCCCTTCTCACTAAATTTTCATTCTCTCTCTCTCTCTCTCTCTCTCTCTCTCTCTCTCTCCTCTCTCTCCTCTCTCTCTCTCTCCCTCTCTCTCTCTCTCTCTCTCTCTCTCTTCTCTCTCTCTCTCTCTCTCTCTCTCTCTCTCTCTCTCTCTTCTCTCTCTCCCTCTCTCTCTCTCTCTCTCTCTCTCCTCCCTCTCTCTCTCTCTCTCTCTCTCTCTCTCTCTCTCTCTCTCTCTCTCTCTCTCTCATGGATGGGGACGAAAGGTGGATGTAGGTTGTGTCATGGATGGGGATGAAAGCTGGATGTAGGTAGTAGTGTTAAGTAACATAAACTACCCCGTGTAGGTCTCTCGGCCTCTTGTAGCTTCCTTATTTTCTTTTGTTCTTATGTTCTTCTTCCTCCACCACACATCCTCCTTTCCTCTTCATCCACCTCCTCCTCGCCTGTGCAAACCTTCCACCTTCTACTACCCTTCTTCCCCTTCTTAGGACCCGTAACACTAGCCTAACACCTTCCCACAGACACCAAAAGAGCGGCAGACACGTGACGAGAGGAAGAGGATGTGGTGGGCAAACTGCAGGTGGTGACGAGAGAAAAAAAAATAATGATGATAGAGTTCAGCTCCAGAATACATTGCCCTGCTGTCAACTCTAGGGATTTTTTGGGTATTTTATTATCGTTGTTTTTATTTTTTGTGGTAATTTTGTTTTCATTTCCTGGTTAAAATGTATTCCAATGATGTGTTTGTTCCTCGATCGTTCTGATTATCTCTCATTGCCTTTTTATTTTCCTCATCATCTTCGTCAATAACCTCGCAGTTGCGTCGCCTTAAAACTATAATATATATCCTTATCATCCTTGGTTCTTGTTTTCTTCTTCGCTTTCCTGCTGCTTCGAGGAGCCTTTAACTTTGCTATTCTTTAACCTCTAGCACGTAGAATTTATAGTGGTAGAAAGTAGTCACACAGGCAGTCTCGTTTGGTTAGAATTTATAGTGGTAGAAAGTAGTCACACAGGCAGTCTCGTTTGGTTAGAATTTATAGTGGTAGAAAGTAGTCACACAGGCAGTCTCGTTTGGCTCAGTAGGGCTGTTGCTGTCTGTTCTTCCTTTGTATATTCTTCCTGTCTTCTTCTTTCTCTTCTTTCTCCGCCTCATACGTCATTTAAATGTTATGATTAATATTATTTATTATTATTATTATTTGTCTTTTTATTTCTTTATTCTTGTTTGATAATCTTTTGCCTCTTTTCAGCTTCGTCGTATAGTCTTTTTTTAGTTTTGCTTATATTCACCTTCATCTCTTCCTCCACCTCCTTATTATTATCATTATTATCATCATTATCATTATTATATCACTATCACACATTGTTTTTCTATCATATCCATTTCATTGCATTATTCCTTCTCAATCGTTACCCTTGTCTTTGTGTCTACCTTCATCATCCTTTCAAATTACATGTATTATTCTTCATCCTTCCCCCTCCCACACACTCAATTTCACATTCAACACACACACACACAGCAATCAAACACACACAACAATTCCACCTTCAATAACCAGTACTTAGCATATCATAACCTTCCACCTTCAGATTCAGTCCTGGAGGCGGCGCGAGGGACGTGTGTTCTGCTGACGAAGAGTTCCTGATGTGAAGTGTCATTACGGCGGGGGCGGCATGAGGACCGGTTTTAGGGGTGGTAATCGAGGGGGCAAGGAACACACGTCGCTACCTCCACCCTACCTCCTCTACTACCTACTGTAACTTACTACCTACCTCCCGCCTTTGCCTCCTCAACTACCTACCTGTAACCTACTCCCTACCTACTCCCTACTACCTATATCCCGCCCTTGCCTCTCTGCAGTACCTACCTATAACCTACCCCCTACCTACTCCCTACTACTTACTTTCCCGCCGTTGCGTCTCGGTCCCGCCATCTGTATTACCTGCCCGCCTTGGAGAACTAATGACAGGTGAGCACAGGTTAACTCCAGCGATATCCTGAGAATATTTGTTTGATAGTGTTAATATGTGATGTAAAAAAATGTGTGCGTGTGTGTAAAAAAAATGTGTGTGTGTGTGTGTGTGTGGAGAGAGAGAGAGAGAGAGAGAGAGAGAGAGAGAGAGAGAGAGAGAGAGAGAGAGAGAGAGAGAGAGAGAGAGAGAGAGAGAGAGAGAGAGAGAGAGAGAGAGAGAGAGAGAGAGAGAGAGAGAGAGAGAGAGAGAGAGAGAGAGAGAGAGAGAGTATAATACAGACAGACATAATCATGGTGTGAATAGAGATCTTAGATAAGACCTGATGTCATTTAAGGATAAATTTCCCTTAATACACAGTCACCACCTCCGATCATTTTGAGGAGTGAATATTGCTCAATGTTATGGAGGCTAATACATGTGCAAATGGATATTATCAAATGTTTTTAACGACTACGCTTGATTAACTGTCCCCCCAAAGTCTTCTGTACGTGCTCCATATAAATGAGTGAGACAATGGAAAGGAACTGTGTAAGATAAGTGAGATGGAAAGAAGAGGAAAGAGGGCAGGAGGGTGGAGGGGGAGAGACCGTCGGGGTTTGAAGGACAGCGCTGGAGGGACGGAGGGAGAAGAGTATTTTAAAGAGAAAAGAAAGAGTGTATGTTTGGGAGGGTCCGAGGGAGAAATGAAAGGACGGTAGGGAGGAGGAAGAAGACGAGGAGGAGAAGGAAAATGAAGACGAGGAGACGAAGACAATGTTGTAAAAAGAAGGAAAGCAATGATATTTTCTTTCCTACGAGAGAGAGAGAGAGAGAGAGAGATAGAGAGAGAGAGAGAGAGAGAGAGAGAGAGAGAGAGAGAGAGAGAGAGAGAGAGAGAGAGAGAGAGAGAGAGAGAGAGAGAGAGAGAGAAACACACATACACACAAAGCGACGTGGGAGGGAAGGAGAAAAGGATGAACGGAAGAACGGAAGGCAGGGAAGGAGGGCAGGGAGAGGAGGGAGAGGGTAGGAGGGAAGGGAGAGGGTAGGAGGGAAGGGAGAGGAGGAGAGGAAGAGTCGTTCATCTTTCCTTCACATGGCCACCAACTTGCGCCACAATTCTCCCCGTGGCAGGTTTTCTTAGTCGCCGGTCATAACTAACACTGTGTCACGCCCTGCTTCCTTCCGTCTCCACTCTCCTCCGCCCCTTCCCCCTCTCCTTTCCTTTCCTTCTCCTCTCCTTCTCCCCTCTCCTTTCTTCCTCCACCCTTCCCTCCCTCTCTTTTCCTCCTCTTTTCCTTCTCTCCTCTTGTTTTGCTTCTCCTCTCCTTCCCTCCCTCTCCTTTCCTCCATCTCTCCTTTCCTCCTTATCTTCTGTTGCTTCTCTACTTCCTTCCACCTTGTCTTCATTTCCTTCCTCCTTGTTTCCTTTCCTACCTCCTTGTCCTCCTTTCCTACCTCCTTGTCTTCTTTTCCTCCTCCCTCCTTTCCACCCCACACTCTCCTTTCCTCCTCTTTTTCTCCTCCTTTTATGTTGCTTCTCTCCTTCCTTCCTTCATTCCTTCTCCTTTTAGCGACAAGGAAGAGAAAGTCAGCAATACTCTTCCATTTATCTGCTGATCCTTCGACTTGTTTCTCCTCTTCTTCCTCTTTCTTCTCTTCGTCCTCTTTCTCCTTCTTCACCTTTCTACTCTTCGTTCTCTTTCTCCTCCTCTTCACCTTTGTCCTCTTCTTTCTCTTTCTCCTCTTCGTCCTCTTTCTCCTCCTCTTCCTCCTCCTATTCCTCTTTCTCCTCCTCTTCCTTTTACTCCTCCTCTTCCTCTTTCTCCTCTTCGTCTCCACCACTTCATATTCCATCCTCGCGTTTTCCGGCTCGTCGCTTTTCATTATTAATCATTCATGACTTATTGAGCCGGGAAAACATACAGCTTATTAATTACATCACTCCAATTTTCACAGGAGTTTGTTTTATCCTGCAACAATTACTTTTTTTTGTCCATTGTCTTCTTTGTCATGTATCTGCAAGTATTTGTTTTTCTGCCTTTAATTCGTCTTGTCAGTTTTTCCTCGCATTTTTTTTTTTTTTTTTTTGCTGGCGTTAGAACATTTATATTTTCCCTTAAGGAATATTGAGAAAATGAGGAGGCGAGACTCTCTAGGGGGAGGGGAGGGAGGTGCTGGGAAGACATTAATGAGTGTGTTCCCAAGGGTTGTATTTCCTGATTACCGGGGTGGAGGCATGGAGGTAGTAAGGGTGGAGGCATGGAGGTAGTAAGGGTGGAGGGCTCGCCGCGCCGCCCTGCCACTACGCCCCGACGCGCCTTGCAAGTTTTCATTCCTTCATTGCTTTGCCTTCAGACATGAGGGGTTATGTTCTCTCTCTCTCTCTCTCTCTCTCTCTCTCTCTCTCTCTTCTCTCTCTCTCTCTCGTCTCTCTCTCTCTCTCTCTCCTCTCTCTCTCTCTCTCTCTCTCTCTCTCTCTCTCTCTCTCTCTCTCTCTCTCTCTCTCTCTCTCTCTCTCTCTCTCTCTCTCTCTCTCCTCTCTCTCTCTCTCTCTCTCTTTTATGCATGAAGAAATACAGTAATAATTATAATGGTAATGATGATATTGATACTAAAAATAATAATAATAATAATAAGGATGATATGATAAAAATATTGCATAAAAGTCTACATCGTTAGTGAAACGTGGCAAAGCGTTACCGCAGAGTTTGTTACTATAATTCACTGTATGTCTGTCTGTCCAGCTAAGGGTCCGCCATTTCTGTCCTAATTTCAACCAAACTTTCAGGAAAGGCTTAGGTCATCCCTGGGATAGCTTTAAACTATAGTAAGCCAGGTTTATTCCATTTCTTCATTAGTTGACAGTTTTTTTTTTCTTTTTGTAGCCTGGCGCATACTTACCTGACATAGGAGAGAGAGAGAGAGAGAGAGAGAGAGAGAGAGAGAGAGAGAGAGAGAGAGAGAGAGAGAGAGAGAGAGATATCATAAACACGGGGTTACATGTACAAACCCATTCGGATAGTCTTTCAGAGCATCATACTTATTACGGGAAACTTCTGCTAGTGATAATAATGTGAAATAATCATAGCAATAATAGTGATATGGAATAACAATATTTGTGATAAAATTCATAATAGTAGTGATAATGATAATGGCAAGAATGAATAAAGTAACACAAATTCTAGCAGTAATAATTAAAAGTAATTCAATACCATCACCATGTTATCAGTGGTCTTACCTTTACCATTGTTACCATTATCACTGCTACAATCATATCTAGTTCTCATTTCGTATCATTAGTATCAATTTCAACAAACCACAATACATTTTTTTTTCAGCTTTGAGATTGTTAGGAGTCACAGCGCCCCCCCCCCTCTCTCTCTCTCTCTCTCTCTCCTCTCTCTCTCTCCTCTCTCTCTCTCTCTCTCTCTCTCTCTCTCTCTCTCTCTCTCTCTCTCTCTCTCTCTCTCTCTCTCTCTCTCTCTCTCTCTCTCTCTCTCTCTCTCTCTCTCTCTCTCTCTCTCTCTTTGCTTGACTGCTCTGGGGCGTCAAAGGTAATTTCCCCTCTGCGTTTCTCACCTCAGCGGCTCCTTGTGTGGTGTCTTTCCCCTCTCCTTCCTTCCCCTCCTTTACACCCTCCCTTCTTCCCCTTCCTCTGCCGCCTATCCTTCCTTCTCCTCCTTTACTTCCTTTCCTCCCTTCCTCTTTGCTCTTCTCGCATTCCTTCTGTTCCCCTCCCCTTCCATCTTTCCTGCCTTTTCTTATATTGTCTCTATTGATGAAAGTAGTAGTAGTTGTAGAAGTAGCAGTAGTATAGTAGTCGTAGCAGTAACAATAAAAGTTAAATGAGTAATAGTAGTAGTAGTAATTACAGTAATATATAGTAGTAGTAGTAGTAGTAGTAGTAGTAGTAGTAGTGGCATCTGTTAGTGCTATCGTTCATTTTCGTCTTTTAAATTTTATCTGGAATTTATTTTGTCATTATTTCGCAGTATATCAGTGTTTCTTTTTCCCCTCCATGTTAGTGCTAGCGTTAATTCTCTTCTTCTAAATCTTTCTAGTGTTTATCTTGTCATTATTTTCTAGTAGTATATATGCGTTTTTTCCCCTATTCTAGCCATGGAGTTCGGCATCAACACGAACAGATACTACCTCTGCGGGAATCAGTCTCGCACCACACACCAAGACACCAAGGGACACCGTATACACCAAGAGGCTGAGGAACACGGAGACATCAGTACCAGTAAGTGTAGAAAATATACAGTCATTATTAGTCCATAAACAGTGCTCATTAACGATCGGATATTTAGCCGTGACAGATTAGCAGAACAGACGAAGATGACAGTTTTTGCTCCATCAGTACGAGTAAGTGTAGAAAATATACAGTCATTATTAGTCCATAAACAATGCTCATAAATGATTGGACATTTAGCGATGACAGAAGTCGGCAGTACTATAATACCAAAGGTGATATGGATACAGTTAGAATTTCAGTTGCAGTTAGGATTAGTTTTATATACAGGTTATTTGAGTTATATTTTTGGTTATTTTAGGTTATTTTAGGTTAGGTTTGGTTATCTTAGGTCTATTTTAGGTTATTTTAGGTTATCTTAGGTTATTTTAGGTTTATTTTCGGTTATTTTTGGTTATTTTAGGTTTATTTTAGGTTAGGTTAGGTTAGGTTAGTATAGTTAGGAGAAGGTCGTCATCATCTTTTATCATTATCATTATTATCATTAAAGAATTACCAAAGTGACCCACCTTGCCGCCTCTCTTCGCCTCATCCTTTTCTATCTTCCTATAATATCTGCTTGGCATAGAGGTCAAGACAGAGTAATGGTGCCGGAGTGGTGGCCAGGGTGGTGGTGGTGGTGGTGGTGGAGGGAGTGGCGGAAAAGTGGAAGTGGATGTGGGTGGAGAGAGTCGTCTTGTCGCTTTCAGGTGGGCGGATGAAGACAAGGGGAATGGGCGGGCTAGGCAGCATCTCATCCGCCCACCTCGTACATCTCTCTCTCTCTCTCTCTCTCTCTCTCTCTCTCTCTCTCTCTCTCTCTCTCTCTCTCTCTCTCTCTCTCTCTCTCTCTCTCTCTCTCTCTCTCTCTCTCTCTTGCTTCCTGTCCTCTTCCTTGTCCCTTACTACGTACTTCCATCTTTCCTTCTCCATCTTTCCCTCCCTTTCTTGTTCTCTCTCTCTCTCTCTCTCTCTCTCTTTTCTCTCTCTCTCTCTCTTCTCTCTCTCTCTCTCTCTCTCTCTCTCTCTCTCTCTCGTCTCTCTCTCTCTCTCCTCTCTCTCTCTCTCTCTCTCTCTCTCTCTCTCTCTCTCTCTCTCTCTCTCTCTCTCTCTCTCTCTCTCTCTCTCTCTCTCTCTTCTCTCTTCTTCTCCATCTTTCCCTCCCTTTCTTGGTCGTCTCTCACTCTCTCCCGCTTTCTTTCCCTGCACCCCCCCCCCCTCTCCTTCACATGTAAATACGCCTCGACATCAGGAGGGCCGAGTGCCGTGGTCGCCGAAATGAGATGAACGAGACGAGGCACCCGAGTGGAGGAGAGGAGAGAGAGGGGAAAAAAGGAGAGAGAGAGAGAGAGAGAGAGAGAGAGAGAGAGAGAGAGAGAGAGAGAGAGAAGAGAGAGGAGAGAGGAGAGAGAGAGAGAGAGGAGAGGAGAGGAGAGAGAGAGAGGAGGAGAGAGAATCTAAGAAAGGACATTTTTTTTCTTAATGGGGAAATAGTAAAGTAAAAGAAAGGAATTAGTGAATGATAAGAAAAATTAGACAATTAGAGAGAGAGAGAGAGAGAGAGAGAGAGAGAGAGAGAGAGAGAGAGAGAGAGAGGAGAGAGAGAGAGAGAGAGAGAGAGAGAGAGAGAGAGAGGAAAAAAGGAGAGAGAGAGAGAGAGAGAGAGAGAGGAAAAAAGGAGAGAGAGAGAGAGAGAGAGAGAGAGAGAGAGAGAGAGAGAGAGAGAGAGAGAGAGAGAGAGAGAGAGAGAGAGAGTCTACGAAAGGACATTTTTTTCTTATGGGGAAATAGTAAAGTCTAAAAAAAGAATTAGTGCATGACAAGAAAAATGAGACAATTTGCTGCGGTGTATTTGGTGGGGAAAGACAACGTCAGAGGAAATAGGTAGGTGCGCGACATCCATTTCTCAACCGTATAGTTAGCGTCAGTCGAGTAAATGAGCGTGATGTTTACAAGTTTATTAAAGAAATGGGTGGGGGAGATTACAGAGAAGGGGGAAGGGGTGTACAAGATTAAAAAGAACACAGAAATACAGAACAAGGTTGATGGAATTATGCAGAAGCTGCTTGTAGTTACGGTAGCGGTAGGACCATCAACAGAAGGTGCATAGAGGGTGTAGTGACGGTGATGGTGGTGGTTGTGATGGTGGTGATGGTGATGGTGGTTATGGTGGTGGCGGTGATGGTGGTGGTGGTGGTGGTGGTGGTGGTGACGGTGGCGGTGATGATGGTGGCGAGGATGGTGGTGGTGGTGGCGGTGGTGGTGATGGTGGTGGCGAGGATGGTGGTGGTGGTGGTGGTGGTGGTGGTGGTGGTGATGGTGGTGGCGGTGATGTTGTTGTTGTTGTTGGTGGTGGTGGTCGCAGTGGTGCTGGCGAGGATGGTGATGGTGATGGTGATGGTGATGGTGATGGTGATGGTGATAGGTGTGGTGGCGATGGTGGTGGTGGTGGTGGTGGTGGTGGTGCGATGGGTGAATGTTGTGATCGGACATGTGGGGCAATCTGTGCAAGTTTAGGGACTGTTATGCTGTTAATGATGTGATATATTTTCTATGATAAAATTGAACTGCGTGGCGTATTGGTTGATGATGTTTGTGAATATTTGGTTTGTGTTCTTAACCCCTTGAGGCCCAGAACGTAATTTCCATTCTAATTTGGGTAACCTTAGTCGATTTTAATGAATATAAGCAATATTTTATAGATATCACCTGTTTAGTATCCTTGTCCACTAGATAATTTGGTGTATTAAGTTGTTTTTCGTAATTTTATGGCTACCAGCAGACAAATTTATATAGCAAAGGAAAGATCTGGCCGTGAAAGGGTTAAAAGCGTTTGTGTCATTTGCGGTATTGGTTTAACATTATTTTTTGGGTAAAGTTTCGGCTAAGTCGTGACTGAGTGTTTACATTGAGTGAGGAATCTCGAATGTTGTACGAGTTAGATTGCACAAAATTTGAGCATGAAAATACACAGGAAATGTTCATGAACTGCCACCGATACGTTGTGTTCAAGAAAAGTGCATCACTACGGGCGAGGGTGACCCAATGTGTCAGGGAGGCACGAATACTTAAGCATAAAAGTGAAGAAAAAGAGGCATGAACGTAAAAATAATCATCCTTTATGATGCGACAGTGAGCGCCACAGCAGTCATGGTGGGTGTTTGAGCAACCAGTCCTAAACGTTTGTCAGGAGTCTGCGAGAAAGTATTAGTGAAGAAACAATAACCATTTCCTGCTTCTATACATCAAATATGCGAACACACACACGTATTTCTATTTATTTACTGGAACAATCATGAAGCTGCAAACTTTTCCAACTTACTGTTTTACAATGTTTTTTAAGCTTTTTCTCGGGCGTCGCCACCGGTGTGATTAATGTCAATCGCTGCCATGTCGAAACCTCCGATGGATTTGATTAAGTTTCATTTGCAAGGCCAAGAAAAGATTTGTTCCACTGGACTTCTACCTGACATTCAATGCACAATGTAGGATCGTAGTGTTTAAACCTCACTACTTTATTCCCTGTCACCTAAGTTTGTGAAATGTCATCCTTACCGTAAAATAGATTTGAGTTTTCTTTCTCGTGGAACATTGTATACTTCCTTGTTACTGGATTGATCATTACCAGTTAAAGTTCAAGATAGTTTCAAACAATATTCAATATAGATGCAGTTATTAATAGCTATATCTATATTGGGCAGTGTGTGCAATCCACCTGTTCTACCCACGCAAGGTGGACGGGGGTGGGTCTGGGGGGCTGGGGGGTGTGGCGCGGTGGAAAAGGGGGTTCGGTGAGCTTTAAGTCTGGGTGGGTTTGATTAGTTTGTGTTGGGCGGCAGAGATGGCCTTTGTCAGGGCATAGTGTGTTGAACTTTTTTTATGGCCAATACAGTCATGAGTGTTTCCATGAAATACTAATTTTTTGGTATACGGCGATGACGGCCGCGAGGATTCCGTCTCATGCTGTTAGATTCTGCCGGGAACAGCAGGACAGATTGGGGCACATAATAATAATTTATGGAGGAGCCTTTGTGGGCGGCGAGGGTCGCGGCGAGTCCCGGGCCGTCAGTTCCATGCCAGTGGCTGGGCATCACTTGGCACCACTTAGGTCTCCTTAATGTGCTAAAAGGACCATACCGATCTCATATATCCTATTAATATTCATGAGAGGCTCGGATAGAACACCGGGCCGCCGCAATCCATCAGGCCGTGGATGTGCCGAACTGGCAACCATCTCAGGGAGCGCAGCCATGCTGGATGACGTCATCCGGGTGTTCAACATTTGCAGGGTTTCAGGTAGAGTAGATTGTGGTTACAGGCGGCGCGCATCGGGCCGGAGATTCTGGATGTGAGCCTACGCGGCACATCTGAACTTCGTGCGAACTCGCCGGAGTTTCATAACAGGACGAAGTTATAGTGCCTTGTCCTGTAGCGGTTTCCCTGCTTCCCACCGAACAGGGCGCGAGAAAGTCCTGTGGGCTTAGAAAAATATTACGACGGAAAAAACCCTAATCTTATGACAGAATCGTAGGAGTGCTAAAAAAAAGAAAAGCTCCCGAGTGGGTGTTCCCTGCCAGAGCCTCGGCCAGACACAAGATGGCGGCGGCTCGGCGTTTGTAACCCAATCAGACGTGACGACCTGAACCATCCCGTCCTGGTGCCCGGGGGGAGGGGACCCGGGGGAGAACAGGAGTGTATGGGAGGCGTAGAGTGTGTGTGTGTGTGTGTATGCCAAAATGTGGTAATGCATGTGCATATTATATCCTAGAGGTAGGCTAAAGGTGGGCCCAAGGGAAGAGCAGGTGAGGCGAGGGAGTCTACAGGGTGTGAGTGAAGGTAATATATGGGATGAGTGACTATAAATACTTCTTGACGAGTAACTCTTAACTTTTACTTTAATTATTTAACATGCATAGGGCGTTATACTTATAGGTTCTTGTGTAAAGGAAATGGGTGTGTGTAGAGGCGGAGCAGGCCTGTGCAGTGTCGAGAGGCCGCTGACGTGTATAGATATGAAGAACTTCCGGTGACTCACAACTCTGGCCTAAGTAATGGGCCGAGGAATGCAAATGTGGTTTCAACATTCCACTTATGTTGTGAGTGATGACACAACCACCACCACCACCACAACTACCACCATCACCACCATCATCAGTACCATCACCATAACTCTTAACCATCTCTTCATTATTTTTTTAAACTGCGACAACTATATACACAATTACTTAACAGAGATACAATAGTGTGTGTGTGTGTGTGTGTGTGTGTGTGTGTGTGTGTGTGTGTGTGTGTGTGTGTGTGTGTGTGTGTGTGTGTGTTTTTATGCATCAATAATCGTGAGGTTTTTTCTCGAAGGGTTGGTATTGTTAGCTAATTAGAAGGTAAGGGACAGGTGACGTGATTCATGAGTGTGTTACAATAGTGTGAGGCAGCAGGTCGCGGCTGTGAGGGAAGAGGCGCGTCTGCAGCTTAACTTATGTTTCGTATAATTAGTTACTCTTTTCTCTGGGGTGGTATTAGGGGAGGGAGGGAACGGGAACGGTCTTTCAGGAGGAGGAAGAAAGGTTTGAGCGAAATGACTGTTTTGAAGAGGAAGTGCGGGTGATTTTAGGGCGGCGGTAAAGGAGGGGAAGGAGGGAAGTGGAGAAGGGAAGGAGGGAAGGCAGTCTCTTCTTGTCAGTGCCGACGACTAATGACCCTCTAATTTACCCCATGTGGCTCCCAGCAGGGTGTCGTGTCGCCCTGGCGCCCCGAGAGTATCTGGCACCATTCCGGCACTCTTTCTACCCCGGGGTGCCACTAGCCATAGTTCACCCTGGCACTGAGGCAGCTACAGATCTTTACAGACCAGATGACGTGTCGATGTCTCTGTCTGTTTACATCACGACACTTTGCATTAATCTGAGCCGCGGTGTCACTTTCATCACTTTGTATGCGGGATAGAAACACTCTTTGCTTTACTTGTCACATTTTATTGCCAACATTAACCCCTTCACGCACAGATCTTTCCTTTGCTATATAAAATCGTCTGTTGTTAGCCATACTATAAATAACTTGATATACCAAATTACGTAGTGGACAAGAATACTAAACTGGTCATATCTATAAAATATTGCTTATATTACTTTATTAATTAAGATCGTCTAATGGTACCCAAATTACAATGGAAATTACGTTCTGGGCCTCAAGGGGTTAAGAAGCTGAAAAACATTGACATGACGCGTCTGACACTCACCTGTAACAGCATAGTCTTCGCAATCATAGCCGGAAGGAGTGTGAAGGGGGAGGAAGAGGGGCGCCCATGAGACACTACTTCATCCTGAGCAGAGTCATTAAGGGCGCGGCCAAGGGTACCAAGAGAGGGGAGGGAGGTGGCCCCAGTTCAAAGGGTCCGTCTTTCTGGGTGTCAAAGGTGGGGTGGCACGTGGGAAAATAGGATTAGTGAACCGTTTCTGAGCCAGTGGATGTCATGGCACTCTAACCCAACTCAAACTTTACTATATTTCATCTCTGTCTTCCTTATCATTTTCTATTTAGTAGCCTTTACCTGATGATTTGCCTAAACCCTTCACGCCCAGATCTTTCCTTTGCTATAAAATATTGTCTGTTGTTAACCATAATATTACGATAAGTAACTTAATATACCAAATTAAAGTAAAAGTATACTAAACAGGTCATATCTATAAAATATTGCATATAATCACTAGAAATCGTCTAATCTTACCCAAATTACAATGGAAATGACGTTCTAGGTCTCAAGGGGTTAAATATAATCACTCCTATGTTATCACTTCTGTCACCAACATCAATACTTTACTATAAGTTACTATACTGATTTACTTATATATAGTTCCCCTCCCACACACATGTCTGATTTTCTACGTTTTAAGACAACATCGAAAAAAGTTAGTCATCCAGTTTAGAGGAGAATTAGAAGCTTAATGCTTAGTTCTCATGTCATTTTTTCTAATTCTTGACAGGTTTCAATGCCCATTACGTCACTAATGATCTCAATTAACTTGGCTTTGTAGAGGTAATCAGCTTTCGTTTCCTCAGATTCTGTAACAAATCGAGTCTCTGCAAATTAATTATTCGTTAAGTACTACACCAGTTCTCTCTCTCTCTCTCTCTTCTCTCTCTCTCTCCTCTCCTCTCTCTCTCTCTCTCTCTCTCTCTCTCTCCTCTCTCTCTCTCTCTCTCTCTCTCTCTGGTAGTTAATGTTATTTCACGCCTGTTAGTGGACGCCGTCGCCCCGCGCCACCTGATACCCAAGTCATTTCATGCAATTTTGAGCCAGTGAGGAGATGCACTCAAGGCGACGATTTGCACGTCACTCGTAACTTGTTTAACCTTGATGCCATGTAAAACACACACACACACACACACACACACACACACACACACACACACACACACACACACACACACACACACACACACACACACACACACACACACACACACAAACTGCGTCACAACTATATAATGCATCGAACAAAATGACTGGTGTGTGTGTGTGTGCGTGTGCGTGTCTGTGTGTGTGTCTGTGTGTGTGTGTGTGTGTGTGTGTGTGCAGAGGGAGGGGGGGGGGAGGAGAACTAAGGTTAGACCAAACTTGCGTACTCACTACACATACAATGCTTCCCCTAAATCTCTTCCTCTTCCTTCGCCCTTCACATTCCTTCCTCACAAAGTCTCAAGATCAGTCATAGAAAATGCATAAAAAACCCTCGTCGATCATGTCTGTGTCTCTGCCGGATATTTACGGCTGTCGGCGGGGCAGGGACAATAAATGCCAATCAGGGAAGTGTCCGCGCGTCAAGAGCCGAACATGGTGGCGCAGGCTTATTCGCAGGGGCATATATACGTCCTTCAGCACACTGGGGCAGTCCACACCACCACACCACCACCCTTACAATCACCACCACCACCACCGTCACCTACACCACCATCATCATCACCACCGTCACCATCACCATCACCCCTACAATCACCACCACCATCACCTACACCACCATCGTCATCACCACAGACAGACATTCAGCCAGCCTTTTCCGTCCCAATTTCAACCAGAGAGAGAAGAGGAGAGAGAGAGAGAGAGAGAGAGAGAGAGAGAGAGAGGAGAGAGAGAGAGAGAGAGAGAGAGAGAGAGAGAGAGAGGAGAGAGAGAGAGAGAGAGAGAGAGAGAGAGAGAGAGAGAGAGAGAGAGAGAGAGAGAGAGAGAGAGAGAAGAGAGAGAGAGAGAGAGAGAGAGAGAGAGAGAGAGAGAGAGAGAGGAGAGAGAGGAAGAGAGAGAGAGAGAGAGAAGGAGAGAGAGAGAGAGAGAGAGAGAGAGAGAGAGAGAGAGAGAGAGAGAGAGAGAGAGAGAGAGAGAGAGAGAGAGAGAGAGAGAGAGAGAGAGAGAGAGAGAGAGAGAGAGAGAGAGAGAGAGAGAGAGAGAGAGAGAGAGAGAGAGAGACTGTAAACATCACCTCTCCGTCTCGGCATCCAGTTTTCCGTGCCAGGCCAGTGCCTCGCAGTGTCACGGGCGATGGCAGCCGCAGCAGGGAGCCTGGCCGGGAGGGAAGGGAAGGGAAACGGGAACGAGGAGGATAGGAGCGAGGAAGAAATTAGTGTTTGTTTACTAGGGAAGTATATATGTGGCTAAACAGTGCAGAGCTGTGAAGGATGTGATGAGTGAGGTAGGGAACGAGTGTATGATAGGTGACGCTTCGAGGTTATAATTAAGAAGAAATTTGTGCACTTTCGTTAACGACTTTCCTTCCCGCAGCCATTTCAGGATTACTTTAATTGGATTTTGTTTTATGTGACTTTGGGATTCTGGTTACTCTTGCCTACTTAGCCTTGCCTCAGCTGTGTTCAGAGAGCCAAGGTGGTGGTGGTGGTGATAGGAATGAAGCGAGAACGGCAGGAGTATGGGCGTGGACGGGTTGCCATGTGCATGGGCGAGGAAGGGCGGCAGTGTGGGTGAGTGAGAAGGCGGCCACTGAGGGTAATGAGGAAGAAGGTTGGAGGCTTAATGTATATAATGACGGGGTCTGTGCAGTGCAACGGTGCCAATGACGCTACTGCTGACGCGCTGGTGGTGGCACTCGGGGAGGCAGTCTCAGCTGCACTCATTCTCTAAACCGAGGAAATCTGGTTCCCATTATGCTTAGCGCCGGGAGCTCTGGTTACGCTGTATCACACTGAGCTGCGTTGCCGGGTGGTTTATCGAGCATTAAATGAGGCTGAGTTAGGCGGCAGAACCAAGACGCGGGAAGAATAGTCGGCGAGTGTTTGAGCCGCCGGGAGTGTATGAGACTCCTCTGTTATCTGTCCCAGCGTGGGGGTGAGTGGTGGGCGTGCATTGTGGCTGCCGCTCGTCACGCCCGCCGCCCACTGAGGCCTCATGGCGGAATACGTCTCTCATATCAAGGAAATAGGAAAAAACTGGTTCACAAATAGGGTGATAAATGATTGGAATGGACTCAGTCGTTAATGCAGAGTCAATAGGGAGCTTTAAAAGGAGGCTGGATAAATTTATGGATGGTAATGTACGTAGGTAGTGTTAAGTAACAGGAACTACCACGTGTAGGTCTCGCGGCTTCTTGTAGCTTCCTAATTTTCTAATGTTCTTATGTTATCAATCTTATCTTTATTCTTTGCACCGAACTCCCGAGGACCTGAGCGCTACCTTATGCATGGTACCGGCGTGACATGGCACTGCAATGCCTCTGCCTGCATGTTGGTTTTGGGAGAATGTGGCAGAGTTATAGCCTTAGCCTGGTGGGTCCGTGGGGCGGGGCGGGGCGGGGCGGGGCGGGGCGGGACGGGGCTGGGCTGGGCGGGGCTGGGCGGGGCTGGGCGGCTTTGTCACCCACGGTTGCCTTGTTGCTTTCTCAAAAGGCGTCATCACCATTGCCTTCACTAAACTTTCTGTCAGGATCGCATGTGTGGATAAGAAGGATGAGCATAATAGCAGTTGTTATATATCACTATTGTTAGTTAAGTTTAGTTCATACCTTCAGCCTCACGCTCTTTAGTTGCTCATAGCTACTTAAAATCTTTCTTTTCATATTTTTATTTATTTGTCAATTGTACAGACACCATTACCTTAGCTGACGTCTCTTTTTTTTTCATTCCTTCGTTCTTTCTGGTTTATTCTTCCTTCTTTTCCTTCTCTCCCTTCCAACCATCCATCCACCTACCTACCTATATACGCTCTCTCTCTCTCTCTCTCTCTCTCTCTCTCTCCTCTCTCTCTCTCTCTCTCTCTCTCTCTCTCTCTCTCTCTCTCTCTCTCTCTTACACACACACACGGTGGCGACACAGCAGGGTGCCATCAGCGCCGCCACGCACCCAAGGATTTATAGTGCCTTACTGTAGTGCCACCTCTCTCTCTCTCTCTCTCTCTCTCTCTCTCTCTCTCTCTCTCTCTCTCTCTCTCTCTCTCTCTCTCAATTCTCACATATGCATTTTTCTTGCCTTTCTTTTTCAGTTTTCATTCTTTCAATTTTTGGTTTACATGCACATCTTTTGTTGATTTTGTATTCCCTTCTTTTCTTAAATTTTTCTTACTTTTTTATTCCATATTTTCTTTCTACCCTCGATCTTTACTTTTTCCTTTATCTTTTTCCTCGATTCTAAATTTCTTTCCTTCTTTTCCTTGTGTGTTTCATCACGTAGAGAGAGAGAGAGAGAGAGAGAGAGAGAGAGAGAGAGAGAGAGAGAGAGAGAGAGAGAGAGAGAGGAGAGAGAAGAGAGAGAGAGAGAGAGAGAGGGGGGGGAGGATGAAGGGAAGATGGCAAGAATCACCTTAGTTCTCGGGGCAGTGAGAGGGTTGGGCGAAATGAGTGAAGAGACAGAGATGAAGATTACGAAGACAGAGAGACTGTAGATAGAGAGATAGACGGCGAGGAGTGAGGGCTGGGATGACAGGGCAGAGAGAGAGAGAGAGAGGAGAGAGAGAGAGAGAGAGAGAGAGAGAGAGAGAGAGAGAGAGAGAGAGAGAAGAGAGAGAGAGAGAGAGAGAGAGAGAGAGAGAGAGAGAGAGAGAGAGAGAGAGAACAAGGAGAGTGAGAAAGTGGTAGGGAAACATGATGCAAGATATAAAATGGGAGGTGAGAGAGAGAAAAAAGAGAGATGAAGATATAAACATTAGCAGGAAGAGACAAACATATATAGTAATGGTGGTGAATAGATAAACACATCCACAATATAGGAAAAAGAAGCAGAATTAGATAAAAGTAAAACAGAAACATACTAGTAAGTTATGATACTAGTAAAAAAAATGATAAGACCGACACGACGCGATAAACACAGACAAACAGATGATGACTGACACCCCTCCTACTCAGGCCAAGGGTGCCGCGAGGGTGCCTCCTTGACGTGACAGTGCCAGCCTCCTTGACGTGACAGTGCCAGCCTTCGTGACGTGACAGTGCCAGCCTCCTTGACGTGACAGTGCCAGCCTCCTTGACGTGACAGTGCCAGCCTCCTTGACGTGACAGTGCCAGCCTCCTTGACGTGACAGTGTCAGCCTCCTTGACGTGACAGTGCCAGCCTCCTTGACGTGACAGTGCCAGCCTCCTTGACGTGACAGTGGCAGCCTCCTTGACGTGACAGTGCCAGCCTTCGTGACGTGTGACAGTGCCAGGCTTACGGTGTTCTTTTCCTTCTTCCTCTCCTCCATTTCCCTCCCCCTATCCACCTCCTCTTTCCCTCCCTTCCTCTCCTCCTGTTCTCCTCTCTTCCACTCCCCCTTCTCGTTTTCTTTCTCCTGAGGCAGCAGTAACTCGCAGGCTTGACACTCCTGGCTAATTATTCCCAGCTTTGTGGTGATGCCCTTCCTCCCAGCTGTGGCGAGGAGGTGGCGGAGGAGGAAGATGAAGCGGTCGCGGCAGATGCACATAAACATCAGAACAGCTGGATTCTATTTTCCTGATTTGTTTTGCTAGCTCTAGTGATCTTCTGTTTTACGTTGTGATTCAGACAAGTAATAATTGGGTTTTAATAACTTTTTCTAATATTTTTACGTCAGTCGGTTATTTTGTTACTGATTGAGAGGGCAAGAGAGGAGCGTGTTCGATTAATGCGGAAGTGAGGGCGGTGATGGCGGTTGTGTTGGTAGGGTGTAGTATCAGGACATTGGTAAAAGTGGTAATAGTGGTGAGGTGGTGGTGGTGGTGGTGGTGACAGCAGCAGCAACACCCGCCTTGCTGTGCTTTATGGTAGTTCCTTATATTGCTTAGATGATGTAGTGGTCATAAGGAAAGTACAAATACAGGAGGCGAGGGTGCTTTAAAAACTCCATATTAATCTTCCTGAATAGGGTAAAGTACACTCTTAATCGTGATGTTGATAATAACATTGCAATCTCTAGTGGTGATAACAGTTAATGAAGCAATGGTGGTGGTGGTTTATGAGGCACATTTCGTGGTGCTTTGATACGTGAGTCTGAGCAGTTGTGGGTAGAGTGGTGATGAGTTAATTGTCTTGTTGAAGATTATTTTACCACCACGAGTAGTAATGAGTATAAACAAACACAGTGGTTGTTGTTGTGACAGTGGTTGAGTAAGGGATATAGTAGTGATATAAGTAACTGAGGGTATCCAGTTGTTGGTGGTGGTGGTGGTGGTGGTGGTGGGGGTGGGGTGGTGATGGTAGTGGTGAGGGTGGTGGTGGTGGTAGGGGTGGTGGTGGTGGGGGTGGGGGGTGCTGGTGGGTTGTAAAATTAAAAAGTCAGAAAAAATGAGATAATTGGTCGGGGGAGCGTCAGTCACAGGCGGGCCGCGGGTCGGGCCACAACACCGCCTCACACACTCCCAACTTGAAATGCAATTAACTGAAAGTGATACACTCTGGGTCCTACCACGACTATCACCACCATCTTCATCCACCTCCTTCTATTCCTGTTCGTAAGATCCAGTTATTCCACCCCTCTCTCTCTCTCTCTCTCTCTCTCTCTCTCTCTCTCTCTCTCTCTCTCTCTCTCTCTCTCTCTCTCTCTCTCTCTCTCTCTCTCTCTCTCTCTCGACCTTCCCTTGTGTGTGTGGGTAAGGAGGAAAGAGGTACAAGTGTTGCCTCATCTTTCCCCCTCCCATCCCCTTCTTCCCCCCCATCCTTCCCTCTTGTAAACTGACGACCTCCGCACATCTACGCTACTTGTGGGGTCCCAGGGAGCATGTGTTGGGATCATGGAGGTGGTTGGGATAGGACACACACACACACAATCCCCGCCTGTGTTTACTACTGGTTGTTGTTAATGGTGAACTCTTTTAATGGCTGTCTTGTTTATGATACTCATTTTGCCCCACTTTCATCCTTGACTTCAAGCGTTGTGTGTGTGTGTGTGTGTGTGTGTGTGTGTGTGTGTGTGTGTGTGTGTGTGTGTGTGTGTGTGTGTGTGTGTGTGTGTGTGTGTGTGTGTGTGTGTGTGTGTGTGTGTGTGTGTGTGTGTGTGTGTGTGTGTGTGTGTGTGTGTGTGTGTGTGTGTGTGTGTGTGTGTGTGTGTGTGTGTGTGTGTGTGTGTGTGTGTGTGTGTGTGTGTGTGTGTGTGTGTGGTGTGTGTGTGTGTGTGTGTGTGTGTGTGTGTGTGTGTGTGTGTGTGGTGTGTGTGTGTGTGTGTGTGTGTGTGTGTGTGTGTGTGTGTGTGTGTGTGTGTGTGTGTGTGTGTGTGTGTGTGTGTGTGTGTGTGTGTGTGTGTGTGTGTGTGTGTGTCACTCCATTCCAAGGTTTTTACGTCGCCTTCAGCAATAACTCGTCATTTTCCTTTATCGGGAGGAATAAGAGGATGTAGGAGAGGAGGAAGAGAAGATTGTGGTTGTGGTGTAAAAGTTATTGATAAGGAAAAATAGGGAAGACAAGGTTGTGGGGGATGGAAGCGGCGGTGGTGGTGGCGGCGCTCCGCTCACCTCCCCGCCACATAAATAAGGTCAGTTCCCACATCAGTCTCCCGGGGGCGGACTAAGCGACCCTCTGTACTACCACGCCATTTCGCACAACCTTTGAAAACTGAGCAATCATGTACAGCACTGTGGGTGGCGGGGGGGTGGGCGTCGGTGGCGAGGTATTATCGTATTTGTGGTTGAATGTTGTATAATCTTGTTTACGGATTGTAGGGACAGATAAGCTGTACTTATCTGAGAGCACCATCACACACACACACACACACAGTCTGCGTGGTCAGGTTGGAAGCATCTCCATTTGCTGTTCAGCAAGTTGGCAGTTCAAACCCCGCTCATGGTGGATTCTGCTGACAGAACAGTTTGTTACATTCCCCCTTAAGCAAGGGAATTAATTGGATGTGTGTGGTGTGTGACGTCCCAGGATTACCCAAAAATCGGTCACTGAGCTCCAAGCTCACGATCGCGAGTCCAGATCACGCTGTTAAGACCGTGGGTGAATGACACGCACGTCTCCTAAAATGTGTAAAAGAGGAGACACACCTTGTGCCGCCATCTGCTAACGATTACCAGAGTGTAGCATCTCTCAGCTGACCCGTCAAGTCTGCATCAGGCCTCGTCCCCCCTCGCCCCAGCCTCCTGCACCCTCTTCCTGCTCCCTTAGTCTTACATACTGTAGTCTCTCCCTTGCCTCTTGTTTCCTTCACTCTCTTCCTGCTCCCTGGCACAGTCTCACCCTTGCCTCCTGTTTCTTCCACCCTTTCCATCACTTCCCTTTATTCCCTCTGCCGTATCCTCTATTCCTGCTTCACCTCTAGTGTCTACTTTCTAATCTAAGTCTTATTTTAGCTCTTCCTTGTCCATCGTGCGTTCTATATCCAACATCATACCTTCGCTTACACTCTATTAAGACCCAGACCCAGAACTCCATCATCATACCCAATACGCACCCTTCCCCTATACCATTCCTCACCTCCACACGCTCCTTCCCTCGCTCTTTTTCCCCTTCTCTCCCCTCTCCTCCCCTCGTCACCCTACATGCGTCTCCCCAATAACTTACGTCACTAAACTGATGAATGGCAGCTAAACTTTTGCGTAAGATGTTATTTACCCTCCACGGGCCAATGGTGACGTCGTCTGCTCGTGCTGTCTGCTGATTGGCCAACGAGGCGTAACCGAAGACGGACTCTGGTGGAACCGCAAAGTCGGTGTTATTAATGAAACGGAGACGGCAAGCCCTTTGATGAGGCTCCTGATGAGATGTTGATAATGTTGCACGGGAGGGACGGGGCGAGGGGGGAAGGGTTAGCCGCCGCCTCTGTTGCAAATGAAGGATTGATCCCTCTTGCCCGTTGTGAAGGAGAGACGATAGTCTCTCTCTCTCTCTCTCTCTCTCTCTCTCTCTCTCTCTCTCTCTCTCTCTCTCTCCTCTTTCTTCTTCTCTCGTGTCAGTCTATGTATTATTGTATGAGTCCTCAATGTCGGTAATTCCTTATTCTTGTCCTAACTAGTACTTCAAACACAAGTCTTCTCGCCAAATCAGTCTTTCAGCTAACCAAACAAAGCCAACCCCCCTCTCCATCGCTCTCTTTCGTCACGCGGTTAACGTGTTTATACATATTATCATACTCTCCTGACACACTGTAGTTAATGTGGGTAATTACAAGTGTCATTTACAAATGTCTCGCGGGTGACGGGGATAAGGCCACCCGACCGCCTGGAGGCTCGGCCCGCTACTTTTCCTTCGTGCACTCGGTACGTGTTTGATGTTTATGCGATCTCTAATGGGACGCCACTGTGTGGGTCATGGTGCTGTTTCGGTCTGTGGCAGTGTTTGGTTGCTTGGGTCGGATTCATTGTTCTTGGAAAATGATAGTGAGGTTATATTTTTTCCTCGGTAGTGTCAGGAAAAGTGTGCAAAACATATGTGCGAGGTCTTCGGAAGGGCCATTGCGTCTGAGGAATGAGTTTAATTATTGTCTTTTTGATTTAGGAGGGAGATTAAGCATTTGGGTCGTGGATACTAGGTGAGGTGTTTTCAGTTAAGTGAATTACGTGTTTGAGTGGGTGAAGCAAAACTAGAAAAGATTATGAATGTACGAAGAACATTAAACTTGAAAGCACGACGCGAGAACAAACAATGACTGTTTTAGAGATGAACCCTTTGATGTTTCAGGTGCGGAATGTGTTTGTGGAGATGTTGCAGCAGAGAGAAAAGAAAACAAGAAAATGTACACCAATAAATGTTTGATTACGTACGAAAGGAGGAGGCAAACATGGAGGTGAGTGAATGAAAATAGGTGAAAATAGGGTGAGGTGAATGAAATAAAGCATCAATTATGAAAACATTGATAATTTATTGGACATTATCGGAATATAACCTAAATTCTTTGTCTCCCTCAGCAAACCTCGACCACTTTCCCATCTGTCTCAGCAACCAAAGGAACAACTATAGCAACCAAAGGAACAACTATAGCAACCAAAGGAACAACTCAAGACCAAGAAATAACTACACTGGCAACACACACACATTTGACGCCTTTTGACTGGCACCCTAAATGACACCCTCTTAACATTGGCACTCTGACTTGACATCCTCTTAACAATGGCACCCTAATTCTGGCACCATAAGACATAGAGACGCCTCACACATCAACGCTAAGACACTTGCAACACAGGACCCTCTTCTCCTTTACTCTCTATCCATCAACCTCCTCCCTCCTCAGTTTCCGCACCTGAGTAAATATGTAATGTCAGATTTGTTCAAGGTTTCGCATTACAATATTTTCTTGTGTGTTCGTGTTGCCTTCTACTCTTTCCTTACTCTCTCCCTCTTACACACACACACCCAGTCTGTCTCTCATGCCCCCCCCCCCCCCCCCCCCGTATCTGCCCTTGTAGCAAAACCCTCCAGCACTACCAAATCTTCTATGGCACCCGCCCTTCCTAACCTGCACAGACCCCCACCTTGAATAAGACTAATTAAAACCTGTTATCAGACTTGCATTCAGCCAGTGCGGTGTACCTGGCGGGTCTCAGGCTGGGCCGAGAGGGAGGCGGTGACGGGGCGACATCAACACTCGTATTTCCTGGGGTCCAATTAGGCGCCTGTTTGCCCGTGTAATGAGACTTCGGCAATAACTGTCGCGGCGCGGGGAGGGGGAGACGGAGTGCCTACGCGACATTGACAAAGTGCCGCTCGGGAGTGCCAAGACGTCCCCTTCCCATCGCTTTCACAGTGCCACTCCCAACCTCCGCTTCCAACATACCGTAGTCATCTTCCTCATCTCCCTTCGCAAAACCCTATTCCTTCTGCTATCCCCAGCTTCCCTCTTCACTCGCCCCTTCCTACAATGGACCCCAGACGTCACGCACGCAGAGCATTGTGGAAAGTGAGTCACCGCGCTGAGCCTACCAAGAGAATAGTGAAAATGGAGGAATTCCAAGCTGTTATGCATGAAATTGAAACACCTGGTGCTATTTTTTACCAGTGTTCTGTTATTTGTAACGACTAGAGAAGCCCTGAAGGGATGGCTTATGTGCAGAACAATAAGTGAAGGTGAGTAAAAAATATATATTTGTATTTATGAGTAGAAAATTAAGTGAATAGTGAATAAATCTTTTTTATTATAGTTTTATTTATATTATATTAATTATATTTTATAAATTGCCTGTAGCTCCCTCCCTCCGCTGCACAGAATGATTTCCGAACAATTATAGCGGCGGAGCTACAAGCAGGTTGCTCTTTATTAAACTTATTTATATAAGCGGCGGAGCTACAGGCAATTTGCTCCTTAAACTTAAATAAAATTAATAAATTATTATTACTTCATTTGTATTGGTTATTATTAATCGAAATACTTTTCCGTGCAGGGATCGATTAACTGAAAAGTTTCGGGACTCCTATTCTAACCTATAATATAAGTAAATTAATAAATAAATTATTATTATTAGAGAGAGGGAGAGTGCTATTGTCTTCAGCAGCCAAATGGGAAAGAAAACAGTTCAATAATAATAAATAAGTTTCAATATAAATAGTAAGTTTCGTTTATTCATCTCATACCTTTAATGCCATTCGTGGAGCAAGCTAGAGCGGCCTAACAGGACATTATAAAGCCTGGGTGTTGAGCAGCACTGGTGGAGGAGCACGTCTAGAAATTAGTGTCATGTTATATTCGCGAACACATACTAAGTCTTATCAAGGAGAAAATAGTTATGATGTGAAGCCAATATTTTTCAAATCACACAATATCCAGCATGTAAAAGAGTTGTGATTAAGGTAAGTAACGGTAAATTATTATTATCCGAAATCTACCAGTTATGGCGAAGCGAGCGAATGAGATTACTAAGTTATTGTATAAAGAAACCGAAAATAAGGGATATAAAAGATATATGGTATCTTTCCACGGTAAATACTGAGTGAGGTGTGTGCGTGGAGAGAGATGATTATAAAGTTTTTGCTTTCATCAACCAAATGAGACAGAAAAGTCAGTTCAATGATCATTTTCAATGATATTTCGTTTGTGTTCTTCTATCATCTAACTAAACCTTTATTTTAACACACGCATTCACCGCCACGGATAGAGAGAGAGCTGACCAAAGTCCTCAATAGCATATCAGAAGCCTGGTTGTTGAACAGCCCTGGCGGCGGAGCTCGTCTCGAAGTTAGTGTCATGTTATATTCGCGAACACATATTTGAAGTCCTTCAAAAGAGAAAACTGTCATGGAAATGTGAAGTAACCTTTTCTTCAATAATCACATAATA
Source organism: Chionoecetes opilio (assembly GCA_016584305.1). Lineage (NCBI taxonomy): Eukaryota > Metazoa > Arthropoda > Malacostraca > Decapoda > Majidae > Chionoecetes > Chionoecetes opilio. The sequence continues at coordinate 495,970 of JACEEZ010006319.1, read as the reverse complement.
TCCAGCATGTATTTGTGAAAGAATTATCATTAATGAGAGTAACGCCAAAAAAAAATTCTCCAAAATGCGCTCTCTCTCTCTCTCTCTCTCTCTCTCTCTCTCTCCTCTCCTCTCTCTCTCTCTCATCTCTCTCCTCTCTCTCTCTCTCTCTCTCTCTCTCTCTCTCTCTCTCTCTCTCTCTCTCTCTCTCTCTCTCTCTCTCTCTTCATCTCTCTCCTCTCTCTCTCTCTCTCTCTCTCTCTCTCTCTCTCTCTCTCTCCTCTCTCTCTCCTCTCTCTCTCTCTCTCCTCCCTCTACTCTCTCTTTCTCTTATCTCTGACTCATCATATTCTCTCTCTACCTTCCTTAATACTCATCTCACATTCTATCCTGGCATACTAGTATTCTGAGATGAATATTTTTGCGTTACCTTCCTTAAAAAAATTACCAATTACCGATATGTGACTTATGTAAAAATTGACTCAATACACATCACAACAATTTTCTCTCTGGAAGGACTTAAAATATGTTCGCGAATATTACGTGCCACTAATTTCGAGGCGAGCTCCTCCACCAGCGCTGCTCAACAACCAGGCTTATCATGTCCTGTTGAAGGCAGTGACAGTCCTGCCCAGCGAATGGCATATGGTAATAAATACAAATAAACCATTATTATACCATTATAATAATACCATTAATAATACCATCAATAAATAACCTTTACCGTAAAGTTGTTGTTTTTAATAACGGACTTTTATTATTGAACTATTTTCTTTCATCATACCTCACGTTGTTTGAATCCGGTAATGTCGCGGCAAAGGGAATGTAGGAATTTCTACAGAGTTTAAAGGAAGAATGTTTAATGGGGTCAGGATGAATATATTCTCAAGGTAAGGAGGGTTGCAAAAAGTGATGTAATTAGATTGTTTAACATGAATTTTCCACTATCCAAAATATAAAAAGGAATATATTTGATATCTCACTCACTAAAGACGATACATTTTGAGAGAAACTGAAAATCAATAGCGTTTTCCTAACAACAGGATTAGATTAGATTAGATTATCTATTTTAAGATAGATAGATAAATATGAAACTATGACAACAAGCGATCAGAAAAACAGAATAAACATCACCTACAGTGTAGGGACTCGAGGGGGGGTCACCTTCCGGAACTGCAGTCCATCGTTCGCCTCGATATCTCGCCAAGGGATCAACACCACCACTGCAAGGACAAAGAAAAAAAGTGTAAAAAAAAAAGTAAGTTTAATCTATTGCACACAAAATCCATATAGTATCTAAGAACCTGAAATATATGATACACCTGAATACCTAAAAACCTGAAAAATATGATCTTTACTGAGCAGGTGAAGTGTATTATTACTCCCACATCCTCACCCAGTGGTGGCGCCGCGT
>JACEEZ010006319.1:479577-489577 GCA_016584305.1 Chionoecetes opilio | reverse complement strand
ATCAGGGTTGTCAGCGACTCATAACCACTTAACAAGGTGATTCTCTATACACATTCAGGTAGATACTTCCTAGATCGATCCTTTCTTTATTCTCTTACTGTCTTCTTTATAGGGATTGGCAACTCAGGGCTTTTTGTTATCCCCCCCCCTTTTTTTTTTTGGCCAGTCCTTTGTTATGTATAAAAAAAGATACCTCTGACAAAGCGTTACGTTACATATGAATGATTTGATAGTATAGTGAGGTGTGTAAGTATACGTATCTGAATGCTGTGACACTTACCATGCATTAAAAGACTTAGTAAAGGCAAAGGTACTACTGCCTAGAGGTGTATATTGGGAAATGGAAACTGCATAGATATAATGCTGAATGGAAACGATCTAGAATAGAATAAATATGAATGAAATTAATAGAAATACGAATATAAATTAAACTGAATAGATGCCATACGCCGCCAACCCAGAGTTCGTAATTACTATGTGACGATGTACTTAAGGGAAGGAGGTGAAGGCGATTGTTGTGGAAGTAGTTAAAGGGCATGAGGAGGCAAGTAAGGGATGGAGACGTGATGCAAGGCAGTGTTGTGAGAAGGGGCGGAAGGTACAACTTTGCATGGAGGGGTAAGATAAGGAGACGAATTGTTACACTTAAGACACAATTCCACTATGTTACAGAGGCAGTGACGCAGTATGACGCCAGAAAGTGTATGGCAGTGAGTGTATTTCATCTAAGTTGTACTAATAAATAGACATCAGTGGCAGAGTATAGCTGACGGGACTTGACAGGGAGAGGGAAGATAGACATGGATGTGGGGGCGGAAGGGGAGGTGGCTGGTCAGGGTAAACAGAACTGAGAAACACTATCCCCTATTGAGGATATAGATAGTCACAGCTACTCCTCTACCTTCCCTTAAATATCAGCCTACGTATAGTTCACATTAAAGTCAAAATATATTGTAATTTCCTACCAAATCCAGCCACGATGTAGGAGGCTAAGCGGCGACACTGCTTTACCTTCGAGCCGTGGCCGCGCACTGAGCCAATAGGATCGCACTGCTTCACTCATACTATGTTCGAATATTCTTGTTTCGATGCTTCGTCGATGCGAACGTCGATGAAGTTGCTTCGTATGAATAATCTTTTGTATTGATTTCTGGATGCCAGGTTAATAATTGAATGAGCATGTATCTAATCCCATTTTTTCTTAAGTTATAAAGAAATATCAATAACACTTCCAGATTCCTTCCGCAGACCATGAAATTACAACGCCAAATTACTGTTTTCCGCACTTTTATCGAAAATTACTCAAACAACCCGGCATTTCCAGACGACCGGATGAAATCATAGTACTTACGGAGTTTGAACGAGGTTTGAGATGCCTCGTTTGAGCAATAACTACTATACTACCGTGCCATTAATGTTCTTGTAGTCACAATTATTAGCATGGAATCCCGTGAAGAACTGTAGCTGAGTCGATGCTCGTGTTGTGTTAAATGTCTCACAGTTTCACAAAAGTTCCTCATATACCAAAGTTAAACAATTCGCGGAAAAACCTGGCCGAGAAAGAGAGAGAGAGAGAGAGAGAGAGAGAGAGAGAGAGAGAGAGAGAGAGAGAGAGAGAGAGAGAGAGAGAGAGAGAGAGAGAGAGAGAGAGAGAGAGAGAGAGAGAGAGAGAGAGAGAGAGAGAGAGAGAGAGAGAGAGAGAGAGAGAGAACATCAATATAACAATCAGTTAGATATTTTACCATAAAGATATTCCTAATGAAATGTTTAGTGTTGTAAAATTCATGGCGAGTAGACAGACTTTTGATAACAACATTCAGTTAAGTGTCTTCTACAATATCCAAATTAATTCAAATATATATATACTTTAAGGAAATACTTCAGGTTTATTCCCCATCTCAGAGCTCAAATGAGAATATTGAGATGGGTGAGAGCATGAAAATGAAAAAAGTAAAAAGTATAAAATAGAGGTATATACAGTAGAGAAGAAGTAGAATAAAGTATAGTAAAGTAAAGTAGAAGAAGTATATAAAATAGAAGTTTACGTAGAGTAGTGTAAAAAGACTACATACTATGCTTGTTGGAGACATAAATGACGGTTGGTAACAGTAAATAGGAGAATCAGGAGGAGGATAATTTGGTGTTGAGAATTGTAGTAAACGCGGCGAATTGTTAGTAAGGTTCACAGGTAAGCGTGACGTAACAGTTATGAAGACATGAAGAAAAAGAACTTAAAAAAAAACTTAAAAGAAACCTTGAACTTAACTCAAACTTAACTTAACTTGACTTAACTTAATAAACTTAAAAGAAAAACGTGAAAGAAAACTTGAACTTAACTTAAACTTAACTTAACTTGAACTGAGCTTAATGAACTTAAAAGAAAAACTTAAAAGAAACCTTGAACTTAACTTAAACTTAACTTAACTTGAACCTAACTTAATGACTTAAAAGAAAAACTTAAAAGAAAATTTAAACTTAACTTAAACTTAACTTAACTTAATTAACTTAAAATAAAAAGATGAAAGCCATAAGTGAGCCCGAAGGAGTTAAAATGAAAAGAATAGAGGGCAGAAGAATTCCATCTAGTATCTATACCAAACAAAAGACACGCTTAAAAATGTAATGGTTATCAATCACGTAAATGCAGGTGGCGTTCACACGATGGTAGGCTGTGAAACGACATTAAGAATTATCAAAGTAGAACAGTGGTATAATGATGCGATGAAGTTATTATGCTCTAAAAAGTTGTCTGTCTGTCTGTCTGTCTATCTGTCTCACCCCTTCTCTCTCTCTCTCTCTCTCTCTCTCTCTCTCTCTCTCTCTCTCTCTCTCTCTCTCTCTCTCTCTCTCTCTCTCTCTCTCTCTCTCTCTCTCTCTCTCTCTCTCTCTCTCTCTCTCTTACAGTCCTGTGTTACGTCAAGAGCATCATGAAACAAACCCTATTTCCGAGTGATTTAATAAGGCTCCGAAAAATATATATCCGGTTTTCCCACCTTCATTAAGAGCATATAGAAGATCCGTGATAATCTGTATAGGAAAGAAAGTTATTAATAAAAGGAAAACGTATTCAAAGTAATGTTTGATTTTAGGGGAAAAGTAACAACGCAAATAAAAAAATAAAAAGGCATACATAGATAGCTTCAGAAGATAAAAAATATAAGGGAGGAAGATAGATAATAGCTTGCAGGCGCTATAGGCTCAAAACGTTAAAAAATATAAAGTAATAGTAATAAATAAATAAATAACTTTTCATACTGCTTCTATCCAGGTGTTTAGAGGACAGTGCAAGCTGATCCTTGCACGCCAGCCAGGGATGGAAGTGTCGGTCCTCGCAGGGGTTATCTGTACTCTACACAAGGTGAGGTGGTGTTAGGAAGTGTAGAAGCAAGGTGGTGAAGTGGTGTCAGGAAGTGTAGGTGTACTCTCTCATATTTATCCATGTATATCCATTCCCCATTCTGCGCTGTGATGAAGCTATTATGCTCTAAAAAGTTATCTGTCCGCCTGTCTGTCTGTCTGTCTGTCTGTCTCACCCCTTCTCTCTCTCTCTCTCTCTCTCTCTCTCTCTCTCTCTCTCTCTCTCTCTCTCTCTCTCTCTCTCTCTCTCTCTCTCTCTCTCTCTCTCTCTCTCTCTCTCTCTCTCTCTCTCTCTCTCTCGCTCACACACACACACACAATATCTGCCACAAAAACAACTATCCTTCAGGTGTGTCGGATTTTCTATTGAGGAAATATATATACTTTTAACGTGTTCTTGCTTATATGTTTGAGTGAGCCTCTCACTCAAAATTTGCATTGTATTAACCCTCATTATACTACGCTCCTCATGTTCATGGGGAATATAATCAGCTACCAGACCTATTCAATCACGTGACGCCTCGCTGAGCTACTACCGGGGGGGCTGTCCAGGCTAATTTGACGTCTAATAATGCTGAAAACACTGGTAAGCATCCGGGAAGCATATTCCCGTTTTCTGGAAGAGTATGTGGCGTTTACTCTTGAACTCATCAGGTTAGGTTAGGGTAAGTTAGGTTTTCCTGAACTTTATCTAATGTCTTTGCGTGGGAATCACAATGAGGGTATTTTCCAGAATATCCTATGGTTAGTTTCGGAGCTACAGCCAAGCGTCTTCACTCGGAAACCACATACTCACATAGAGAACGGGAATATGCGTGCGGGAATGAGGGTGTTGGGGCGGCGGGTTCGACTTACTCATCGGTTTTGTCTCCTCGTCTCGTGCGCACTACTATTCCCTGCAATTATACTCCGATATGTTGGATGAATCAGTGGAATCTTCTACCGTGGTTCATGACTGGGTGATATAACCAAAAAATATAAAAATACAATAGGAAAGCCTCGGTACATCTGAAATAGTTTCATATCCTCTGAAGACATTGTAACTCATCATCATAAATTACACTTCATGTAAAGGAAATGGTTTGAGTGTTTGATGAGTTTGATGAGTGTAAGAAACGGTCACTGTTGCTGCAGGAAAGCCATAAGAATAACAAGTCGAGGATAATACAAGCAGCATCCGGCAGCAAAGTACGATGAACTAACCACGAACGTAGATAAGAGGACGTTGAATGGTACAGTCTAACCCCTCGACGTCAGTACAAGGTATTCAAAGCTGTGGCTGATATTTTCCCTTCTTTGGAAATTACATAAATCAATTTCCAAGACGTTTCGCCACACGTCAGATTCAATCATCTCTGTTACTCGGGAGGAAGGAGTGGAGGGGAGGGGAAAGAGGTGGACGTCCTTACACCTCTTCTTCTTCTTGTGACCTTTGTCGCTTAGTATCGCTTCATAGGTCCTCTTCAACTTCGTCTCCTTCGTTAACAAACTTGTCAACTCTTCCCTTGTCTATTTCACCCGGAATACTAAAAAAAATTCATTCGTTTTGGTCCTTATCCTCCTAATTCATTGTCTCCTTTGTGTTCTTATCTCCCACTATTATCTCCCTTGCCACGTCACCCGCCAGGCTCACCCTCTCTCACCCGCCGCAGCAACAGCAGTGCAGTGACCAACCCTGAAGACGTAGACCCACCTGCTCGCCACCTAAGATCCAACGCAAAAAACCATCGTTCACGCCTGACCGAGTCGCTATACTCACCCCTCTCCACCTCTCCCCTCACGCCTCATGCTTACACTCTGGCTGAAGCGTCACCATCCAATTACCTGCATAGACGAGTTTGCCGCCAGAGGACAGGCCAGACGAGGAGCCGCTTAGGCCTCCACGCCTAGAATGTGCCTCCTTCTCCCCCCCCCCCCCCCCCATCCCTCGCGGCTGAAACGATACCCACACCGAGAAATTCTAAGTTTTGCCGGACTCTGAAAACTGGCGAAACCGAGCACCTTCACGAATGTGTATAACCCGATATGTCGTCGGCGGAGCGGCGGGGGATTGGTCGGAGCCGCGGCGAAGGGCCTGCTCTTAACCAATCACATCCAGAGACGCGGCGAGAAAAAAACGACCACCGCAGAAGCAGCTTAAATGTAATCTGTAGTTTGCCGCTCCTGAAGACTGGCGAAACGCGATGCCCTTCATGACATGAGGATTCCCCATTTCTCGGGACGGGCGGGGGTGAGGCGATGACGCCGGCGACACTGGCCTCTCCTTACCATATCCACTTAAGACACACGCTCCTGTGCGTAAATATATAACTACCAACGAGCCGTCTGACAGCCAGTCTGCAATGTCCTGGAGTGCCGCTGCCTCGTCCCCTCTCTGGATGACCTTGGCATGGAATGATCGTGATTTTCATCCTTCTAGACACTTGCAAGTACCAACTACAACGGTCGGCGGTAACAAAGGCCTGATGCATGCAGAACTAGGGGGACCAACCGCTGACCGATCGCAGGTTCCATTAATCTCACGTAATAGAAAAATAGCTCTTATCTTTCTTTAAATTATTTATTCTAACTACCATTACGATTAGTCTGAAGGCATTAGCTAGACTAGATCTGGAAGTGCCGCTCGACTACGATGTAACTAGAAGAAATGTAGATAGATAGATAGATAGAATAAGATATTAGATCTATCTAGAACTTGATAGTACAATAAAGAGTAGATATAGATATACAAAGCGCAGCCACGACAGACAGACGACAGACTAGGGACTACAGACAGACGCGACGACAGACGCAGGGACTACGCACATGCAAGCTCACGAGATAGATAGATAAATAATAGATGATAATAATAGTATATAATAAAAATATATAATATAGATAGATAGATAGATAGATAGATAGATAGATAGATAGATAGATAGATAGATAGATAGATAGATAGATAGATAGATAGATAGATAGGTAGATAGATAGATAGATAGATAAACAGATAGATAGACAGATAGATAGATAGATAGATAGATAGATAGATAGATAGGTAGATAGACAGATAGATAGACAGATAGATAGATAGATAGATAGATACATATATACATATTACTTATACAGGGGATGAGTGCCATAGGTTGACTGTGGTATTAGAGAAGTCGATATAGTGAGTGTTCATAACGAGAAGTGCAAGGTGGTACGTGACTACGGAAGAGCCTGGCGTGGCATTATTGGACAATAACGTATAGGTGAAAACTGATGCAGTATTTTACAGTTTTGAGAGGATTTCGAAAGTCTTATAATGGCGTCATCCCTAAAAACAGAAAACAACATAATAAAATGAGAATTGATGCCTCAGTGAAGAATCCACCGTCACAACAAACCAACAACAGTAGACAAACATAAATAACAATAAACAAGAGGCATAAAATCATACATATACATAGACATAGACATAAAACACAAGACATAAACATATACATATACATAGACATAGACATAAAACACAAGACATAAACATATACATATACATAGACATATACATACAACACATAAAGCACAAGAGGGCAAACAGTATGCACGCCACACCTGGTCTATGACATTAGTGGTATCAGTAATTAGCGCTGCTGTTGTTAGAAGAGCAGCAGCAGCAGCAGCAACAGTCACATCAGTATGTATTGTTGCCTCGCTAATAATACACTCGTCAAAGTTCATGACTCTCATTAAAACTTTGCGTCCATGGTCCTTTATATCACACACAATCAGTTCAATACCTCTCCCCCACTCCCTCACAACCGCCCTCGCCCTGCTCCGCGCCGCAGCTGTTGATTACTCGCTGCTGACATTATCACGCGACCGTCAACACCACAACCACAATCCACCACCACAACCACCACAACCACCACTAACATGAACACCAGTTATGCTCGCCTCTGTCAGTACCTATGAGCCAGTCTGCCTCCATCAATACATTCCCTGCCGCCAGACCCCCCCCCCCCCCCGCACGGCTTCCCTCCAGCTCAAAATAAGAAATCCGTCTTTTTTTGTGATTGATTCCCGTTAATTAGATTCACGTGAACGCCCGCCTGTGACAACCCGGCAGGAACGCAACAATGATCCCCATCCTCTGCGTCTGTGTGTGACTGATTGATTGTTTTATCCTTCAGAATGATATGAAATTTGCTTCATCCCTCAGCGCCACCCAAGCATAACTTCCTCGGCAGGAACAACCAGATGGCGTTCTTTTATTCTCAATGGTACAAAATTATCTAAGTACCTTCAATGCTTATGACGTAGTTGATATTTCTCAACAGGAAGTAAAGTACAGTATCACACGTACACTTTCCTACGTGATAAGCTTTTCTTACATCGTTCTGACGCAAGGGGTGGGGGGGGGGGGCAGGGGGAGCGAGGGGGGGAACATAATGAAGTGCAAGACTTGAGGATGACTAGGATGGTCATTTTTGTTTGCCTACGATATTTACTGTGGAAAAGTGGCATCGCTACACCAGCATAGTAGTCTGGGGGAGGCGGTAGCGGAGTGGTTAGCGTCTCCGACTGGCGTTCTCGGTGACCCGAGTTCGATCCCCGAAGAAACCCAAAACCTTTCTGCACCGTCGAGTGACCTAAGAATACCCACATGCCCTGCCCATCAACTCTACCTTCGATTGCGAGTGCATCGGAGGACACAGGGGGGCGGCATGAGCCTCTAATCGCAGGCGTCACTATAAAATCCTGCCTGCGCCACCACGGGCGAGGACCAACCATCACAGCCCTCAAGTGAACTTCCAGAGCCTACCATCCGAGCCCTGGGTCACCACTGCCTACAGGCGCTATAGGCACAAATGTAAAAAAAAAAAAAAAAAAAAAAAAATAGTGGATATACGTATATAATTATATAATATGTATATTGATATATTTATTGACCTCTTGTTACAATTGTTAAACAAATATATTTACAGTACATACAGTATATCTGAGGACCAGGTCCGCTGAGCCGAGGCTCTTGTACAGACCTGTGCTAGTATATATTTTAAACCTTAAGACGTCATATTTTATAGTCCTAGATAATTTATATAAATAAACATAAATCTAAATTCCCATATATAACCAACACGTTAGTTTATACAGTAAACAAAATATACATAAGTAAACTCAAGGTGTGATCCTATAATAAATACTTACAAATGGGCAATTTGTTTATGTGCAAATAATAATTATTTAGAAATATATTTAGAAAATAATTAAAGAAAAAAAAAAAAAAAAAAAAAGCAGGAAAAAGCAAGTTACATAGTAGTGATAGATCACTACTCTCAGAGTTTCACAAGAAAAGAAGAAAAAAAAAATATTAACAATCACCTAAATGTTAATAGTCATTATATAGTTTTTGTTTTAATTTGTACTTGAAAGTGTTTAGTGGTACAATGCTCCTAAGATCTTGTGGCTGTGTTTAATATGCTGTATATACACGTGCACATATATTCATCTATTCCTTTCTTTACATTCATGCCAATTAATATGCTCCAGAATTGACCCTCCGCCGCCTGCTAACGAAGGCACGGGAGTTAATACATCAGTGCGCGGCAGGGCAGCGGCGGCCCGTGTATCGGCTGCCCGGCACGCCTGTCTGCTCCAGGAGTAAGCAACGTACGACTGCCTTGTTATTTTACCTGGCGGACACAGGAAGAATTACAGGTTTTTCAATAGCAGAGAGGATCAGTTTTACATGATTCTTGCTCGGGAACGCTCGCGTGAGTATAGAGGCGGCGGCACCAAGACCTGGCAGCATATTCCCCAACTCTATGCAAGTGTGTGGTTTCCGAGTGAAGACGCTTGGCTGTAGCTCCAAAACTAACCATAGGATTTTCTCAAAAATACCCTCATTGTGATTCCCACACAAAGCTTACCACAAAAAGTCCTGGAAATCTAAACCTAACCTGACGTGTTCAAGAGTAAACGCCACATACTTTTCCAGAAAACGGGACCATGCCTCCCGGGGCCTGGCACGAGCCGGGTATACTGAACACTGGTAATCAGGCGGCAACACCCTGATCCGTGACCCATCCTCGCCCCCCCAGCCTTGTCGTGTGTCCCCCCCGCGGCGCCCCGGCAGGGACTGATGCCTCCCTGCCTCCCTGCCTCACCTCAACCCCAATGCCCCTCACGCGCCTCTCAAGTGTGCTCGTGCGCCTATTTGCAAATAAACTTCAAACACATAATATTTTCCAATACAAACTGTCAAAATAGAAAAATGGAAACAACTATGCAACTAACAGTAAATTTTGTACTAATACATACATACACACACACAAAACAAAATCAAACTAAATACTTCACTGCATCAGTTAAAATGACAGGAAGGAATAACAATGCCGTAAAAATAAAAGGAGCATTCTCATTAATTAATTTTGTGACACATTAAGAGATACAACAAAAAAACTTAAATTTTAAGCAAAGCAAAAATAGGCAGCTGGTGATACGGCTGTTTACACGCACAAACAGAAGAGCATGTCTGCCCCCCCCCCCCCCCCCCGCCGGCATTCTACACCCCCCAGCGGCATCCGGCCACCCAAACGAACAGACAGCCGGTTAAAGGCGTTTTCTGCGGGGGATTTTGTTTGCAATCGAAAAATTTTCAATTGCTCAAATTTCGATT
>JACEEZ010006319.1:454577-472077 GCA_016584305.1 Chionoecetes opilio | reverse complement strand
GACAGTGTACTCTTATACGTTAGTGGGCGTGGAGGGAGGAACTCAGGAGAGGAGAGGAAAAATTAAAAATTAAAAAGAAAGAAAGGAGATAAAAGAGGTGGAAGAACGGACACACGGGAAGGTAAATCAATCAGTAAGTTACCAATCAGAGCTCCTTGGCAGGTAAGATGGTTAGTCTGGCCAAGAACGTGACAGGTCTACCTCTATGATCCCCTTCCCCATCATCAGACCCTCCATGCTATAAGGGGCTGGGGAGGACGTGAGGGCATGGAGGAAGATGAATGGAGGCGAGGCAGGAGTGTGTGGATGATACATAAATCACGGGAGACTTGTAGGCCCAGGAAACTTTCTCTTACGATGTCCAAGCGAAGTAAAAGAAAAACAACTGAGGTTATGAGTCTTAAAAGAGGGAGAAAACAATGCGGAAGAGGGAGAAGTAAGGGAAAGGGGAGAAGGGTAAGTGAGAGGGGAGGTAAGGAGAGGGGTGAGTGGGAGAGGGGAACATTCCAACACTCCCGCGATACACCTGACAAGTCGCTTAGCTAATACCATCTGGCACCCTTCCGGCCTATGTCTGCCCTACACACCTCGCCATTCCACCCTCGACCTAGGTGTATAACTAACCCTACCTCATCTAACCTAACCTAACCTCACCTAAACCTAACCTAACCTCGCCATTCCACCCTCGACCTATGTGTATAACCAACCCTACCTCACCTAACCTAGCCTAACCTAACCTAAACCTAACCTATCCTCGCCATTCCACCCTCGACCTAGGTGTATAACTAACCCTACCTCACCTAACCTAACCTAACCTCATCTCACCTAACCTAAACCTCACATCACCTGACCTAACCTAAGCCTCACCTAACCTAACCTAGCCTAACCTAATCTAACCTAGCCTAAACCTAATATAATCTAACCTAACCTAACCTAACCTAACCTCACTTAACCAAACCTAACCTAACCTAACCTAACCTCACTTAACCAAACCTAATCTAACCTAGCCTAACTTAACCTTACCGTCTGTGACCTGCCTCGCTCCTCTGTCCTACCAGACTCATCCTCCATCCCTAATATTCTCTTTCCCTTCAATTATACATCATACCTCCTCCCTCACGCACCTTCCTTACTTACGTGCTCTGCCTGCCTCCATTCCTTCCTCCTTCATCATCTCCTCACTCTCCTCTCCACGTGCCGTCTCCATCCCTCCCCTCCTTTACTACCTCCTTCTCTTCTATACGTGCTTTGCCTCCCACTCTCCTGCCATCCCTCTTTGATTTCTCGGCTATCTTTTCCCCGCACCTGCCATGCCTCCCTGCTTCCCCTTGCCTTCCTCCCTTCCTCCCTGCCTCCCTGCCTCCCCTTCCCTCTCCCTCCCTTCCTCCCCTTCCCGCCCCTTCCTACGTGCGGCCGCGGACAGGTAATGAAGCACATGCAGACACTATGCGTTCCAGGTGTGCGGCCAACCAGGTGTAGCTTCGTCACACGCGGTTATAAAGTCACCACGTAAGAGGAGATCATCTTACTTTAAACTCGTGTGTGTGTGTGTGTGTGTGTGTGTGTGTGTGTGTGTGTGTGTGTGTGTGTGTGTGTGTGTGTGTGTGTGTGTGTGTGTGTGTGTGTGTGTGTGTGTGTGTCTGTGTGTGTGTGTGTGTGTGTGTGTCTGTGTGTATTCATCTAGTTGTATTCATCTAGTTGTATTTTACAGGGCCAGAGCAACGCTCGTATGGTCCCGTCTCCATATCAACATTTTTATCATTCCTCCTTAGTGGTTAGTGTTGGCCGAAGCCACCACCCCGGGAGGGGGGTCACAAACCCCCGGCTGACACCCGGTACCCATTCACTGCTGGGTGGACAGGGGCTGGGGTTTTAAGGAAACAGCCCATATGTTTCCGCTCCGCCCGGGGATCCAACCCGGGACTTCTCGGTTGTAAACCGAGCGTGCTAACCACTACACTACGGAGTACCCAAGTGTGGTGTGTGTGTGTGTGTGTGTGTGTGTGTGTGTGTGTGTGTGTGTGTGTGTGTGTGTGTGTGTGTGTGTGTGTGTGTATGTGTGTGTGTGTGTGTGTGTGTGTGGTGTGGTGTGGTGTGGTGTGGTGTGGTGTGTGTGTGTGTGTGTGTGTGTGTGTGTGAAACAGAGAGAGAGAGAGAGAGAGAGAGAGAGAGAGAGAGAGAGAGAGAGAGAGAGAGAGAGAGAGAGAGAGAGAGAGAGAGAGAGAGAGAGAGAGAGAGAGAGAGAGAGAGAGAGAGAGAGAGAGAGAGAGAGAGAGAGAGAGACAGACAGACAGACAGACAGACAGACAGACAGACAGACAGACAGACAGACAGACAGACAGACAGACAGACAGACAGACAGACAGACAGACAGACAGACAGACAGACAGACAGACAGATAGACAGACAGACAAACACACAGATAAACAAAGTCAAAGAAATAGACAGAAACAAATTTTACAAGACAACAGTACACGATGATGATGATGATGATGATGATGATGATGATGATGATGATGATGATGATGATGATGATGATGACGAAAGACTGACTAACATAATAAGAAAACAAGTAGACAGACAGACAGACAGACAGACAGACATATAGACGAAGAAGAAGAAGAGAAAGAAGATGCAAAGGAAGGTAAAAGAATAACAAATTTTTTTTTTTCATCTATAATAATAACAACACCGGCATCAACAACAACAACAGCAACAACAACACAAGCAGCGGGGCAGTAACGAGCGGGGCGGGGTAGCTAAAGGGGCCGACTGGTGATACAATTATTTACGCGGATCGCTCCTCGTTTCGCCCCAAATCATATAAATATTTCGACGTCCGTTCCTCCGCCGCCACAATAACAGATAAGCCCCAATTGCCAAGCTATCAGACCACCCCCACCATTCCCTTCCCCCTCGCTACCCTCTTTTCCCCTCATTCCCTGTCCTCTCCTTTCCTCCTTTCCCTCTGTAAACATAACCCGCTGTTCCCCTCACATCCACAACAGCTTTATTTCTTCTCCTTCTCGTTCCGTGACTCCAAAATACGCCATTTCCACTGTGTTTAAGAGTTTTAAGACGACTTCATTCCATTGCAGGGGAAGTGAGGGGAAAAGGGGCAATGATAGAGGCCATAGCTTGCATGCTGAGGGAGTGGCCACGGACATCTCACCATGTCCCTTCAGCTCCCCTCAGTTCCCCTCGCCGTGACAAATTCCCCCTCGACCCGCGACCACACCACCACGCAGCGCTTAATGGCTCAGAAATCCTGGTTATTGCGGTTATTGCGTCCTCCTCCTCCTGTCCTCCGCTCGGGGTCCTGCAGAAGACGAGGGGAGGTCTGGCTATACTGCAGGACGCGTGTGCCTCATCCTGCGCGGCCTGCACACAAGGAGGTTCTTCGGCTATGTTGCAGGCCATGGGAAAAGCCTCAATGAGATAGGGAAGTAAATGGTAAAAAGAAAATTAATATGAGCTACGGAAATGAATGGCAAAATAGAAGATTAATTTGAGCTACGGAAATAAATGGCAAAAAAAAAAAAAATATTTGAGCTACGGAAATTTATGCCAAAGAGAAAATTAATATGAGCTACGGAAATAAATAGCAAAAAAATAGTTTGATCTACGGAAATAAATGGCAAAAAGGAAATTAATATGAGCTACGGAAATAAATGGCAAAAAGGAAATTAATATGAGCTACGGAAATAAATAGCAAAAAAATAGTTTGATCTACGGAAATAAATGGCAAAAAGGAAATTAATATGAGCTACGGAAATAAATAGCAAATAAAATAGTTGATCACGGAAATCAAAGGAAATAATATGAGCTACGGAAATAAGGGCAAAAAGGAAATAATATGAGCTACGGAAATAATAGCAAAAAATATTTATCTACGAAAAATGGCAAAGGAAATTACATAGCTCGGAAATAATGGCAACAAAATAGTTTTTGATCTACGGAATATTGCAAAAAGAAATTATATGAGCTACGGGAAATAATGCAAAAAACAAAATCCTATAGCTAGGAAATCAGGTGCAAAGGAAAAAATATGAGCTACGGAAATACAGGGCAAAAAGGAACAAAATTTGAGCTACGGAGATAAATGGCAAAATAAATTAATACAAGACAGCGTGGGTACAAGGCGGCGGCGAGAGGTGGACTTTTTTTTTTTTTTTTTTTTTTTTTACATTTTTTTTTTACCTCACAAAAGATTGGCTAAGGGTAAAATTAAAATAACAAAATGCCCGCTATACATGGCTTGAGGTGTTATAGTGAGGGTGGATTGAGTGTCTTGCTTGCCACGCCACCTCAACTCTTCAAGTGTTTCCTCCCTGGGGTGATGAGGTCTGTGTGACAACCGCCTGCCCTAACGATGATGCTGATGATGCTGATGATAGTTGTTGTGCTTGTTGAAAATAATGATAGAAATGACAATAATGAAAATAGTGATGATAATAATAATAACAATAATAATAATAACAGTAATAATAATAATGATAATACTACTGCTAGTAATAATAATAATAACAATATAAATCATTGTCACCGAATGAACATGATGCTATATTTAAAAGAATTTTGATTAGGATTTTGATTAAACAAAAATGTTCGTCACACTGTTCATAATAATTTCATCTTTTATAATCAGTGACACATTTCTGCATATAAACTACAATCCTAAATACATAATACAAATACATATCTAAATATATAATACACAGTAACTTTTCAACATTACATTAATTTACTTTTTTTCTTTCATTATAATTATAGGAGTATTTTTCACGCACACATGTTACGTCTCTGTCACCCGTCGGACCTCGGGTTGGGTGAAGAGGGGAATATGCGTTCCGGCGTGATGAAGGAAGGCAGCCGCAGGGCACAGAGTGTGAGGGGAAAAACCGCTGAGGGGAGACACAGGTTAGGACTATTCAATCGGGATGAAGGTGACGAGACGACCAGCAGACGAGGCAGCGGACGACCAGCGGGGAGGGAGTGGGTGGAAAATAGTGGAAAATAGTGGAAAATAGTGGAAAATAGTGGAAAATATGGGAAAATATGGGAAAATATGGGAAAATATGGGAAAATATGGGAAAATAGGAGAAAATAGGGGAACATAAGGAAAAATAGTGGAAAATAGGGGAAAATATGGGAAAATAGGAGAAAATATGGGAAAATATGGGAAAATAGGAGAAAATAGGGGAAAATAGGGGGAAAGGGGAACATAGGGGAAAATAGTGGAAAATAGGAGGAAACAGTGTGTCTCAGTACTGATAGGATGACAAACTCTCTAATTGTAATCATGTGTGCGTGAAAAATACTCCTACAATAATTTATAAGAAAATAAAAAAAAGCTGTCACTACATCAACATTACTACATACATAACATACAACGGTAATGCTGTGTTCGCAGGTCGCTCAACACCCCTCTCTTCTTGGTACCAATTGACACGTATTTAAATGATAACTATCCATGTTTTTAAGTACATATGATGTCTTACGGGCGTGTCTCTTCACTTTACTCAATGTATTATAATCTCGACCCGCCATCAGGAGGCAGCACCATCGCCCGGCGGGAAGATTGAAAGCAGCATCAGTCTTCCTGCCACAGCGCGCTCCCTTCCCGAGGCGCTACACACACAGCCGCCCGTCGCCAACCGCCGTTACGGTTCAAGAAGATATTTGCAATTTGCCGCACATGATTTGTACCCAAGTCTTAAAGCGGTAAAGACATGACCTTCAGATCAGATAAGCAATTTGTAATTGTCATATTAACGTAAAGTGGAGAAACCAGTATGCTTCCACAACATACTTTTAACTTGTATCATATGTGACACAGACACGCAGGCAGACCATCAGGTACATATTTGGCGGCGGTGTTTTGGAGTTATCATCTCGCCCCTCCTACATTGTTAAGGTAACAGCCCTAAAGGCCCTCGGGTAAAGGCTGGATTGGCAGTGCATCATGTGGCGAGCTGGGTTACCAAACTTCTTTTACTGTAGTATTTTTAGACATGCCGCCTTGATTCTCCACTCATGCACTGGCAACACAAACATCACTTGATCGCTATATTTCCTCCTCCCCAAGATTACTGCTATGATTATTCTCTCAAACAGTAGATACCGCTCACTTTTTTTTCTTCTTCCTCACTTCAGTAACCCATTCGATACACTGTCTTTGTTTTTACTCTATATTTAACGTTGTTTTGGCCTTTGTTGCTATCTTTAAATTCCCTTCTGTCCTATAGTCCTCTTCATTTTCTCGGCGCTTCCCCTTCACCCTACGGCAAGATCCCATCACTCCCATTTATTGCAGTCGGCTACAATATTGACGCGCCCTCCCCTGCCTCCCCTGTCACCCCTGCCAACATAGCTTTAAACAAGAGCTCCTGTTCCCTACATCACTAAGCTTACACACACAACTACCCTGGTTCTCAAGACTCAGAACACCAACCTTATGTACGAAAAGGAATTATCTTTATTAAATATTTGTATCAACTTGCACTAGAGGATCCCAAAGTGTTATCGAACAGACTGGTGACCTTAGTGACTGGCAACACTGGTTCAACAGCCTCAGGTCATACTTGAGCCGGTGCGTCTGACCGCCAGTTGATTATGAGGGGGGTTGTGGTAGTAGTGGTAGGAGGCCTGAAAATGTTGGTATACACACTAAGAAAAAAAGGTGCAAAATGATGTCACATATTTTGCACCCTGCAAAGTTGCACCCATAAGGGTGCACAGTTGCACCCTTAAGGGAGGTTGCACCTTAAGAGGTGCAACTATGCACCCTTATTGGTGCAACTTTGCACCCTTAAAGGTGCAAAATATGTGACATCATCTTGCACCTTTAAAGGTGCAAAGTTGCACCTTTTTCTCTAAGTGTGTAGGGGGAAGAAGAGTTCATTGTGGTAGTGGTGGTAGGAGGCCTGAAACTGTTGGTAGGGGGGAAGAAGAGCTCATGCTGGGAGTTGTGATGAACTTGTGATGGGTTGTGATGGTGGGGGCGGCTCCTGCACATGCGGTAACAACTATTCATTCAGTAACATAATTATAATCTCTAAATATCGAGTGCCCTAACAGCGGTAGGTTTCGAGTGGCTGAGTGGCGAGTGGTATGTTGTTGAGGCAGCCTGAGTGTGGCGTGTGTTCCCCAGGCGGATGTATGAGCCAACGTTATGTTGGTGCCCCACGCGAGCCATGGGACTAGCGAAGAGGACTAGCGTGTGTGTGTGTGTGTGTGTGTGTGGCAGCCACTCCTTGATTCCTCCAGGCTAGGGTTTGGACGGACGACGCGATGCTCTTCTTGTCTTCTTCTTCTTCTCTTCTTGTCTTCTTTTTCTTCTTCTTCTTCTTCTTCTTGTCTTCTTCTTCTTCTTCTTCTTCTTCTTCTTCTTCTTCTTGTCTTCTTCTTCTTCTTCTTCTTCTTCTTCTTCTTGTCTTCTTCTTCTTCTTCTTCTTCTTCTTCTTCTTCTTCTTCTTCTTGTCTTATTATTCTTCTTCTTCTTCCTTCTTCTTCTTCTTCTTCTTCTTCTTCTTCTTCTTCTTCTTCTTCTGCTTCTTCTTCTTCTTGTTCTTCTTGTTCTTCTTGTCTTCTTGTTCTTCTGAACTTGTGCTTGTTCGTTTTCATCTTGAGCGAGTTTGCCCTGGCGACCCATGATTCGTCTTCTTTGGCACACCAACCTGATTTGAATCTCATCCTACTGACCATGATCATTTAACAAACTTTTTTTGAATTGCTTTATTTTATGCATTTTTTATTCAAGAAGCGTCGCCTTTGTGAGTCCCAATACAAAGCCGCGACAGAATCAGGATATTCTACCTTTCTGGTATCTATCTATCTATCTTCTTTCTATCTTCCTTTCTATTCTACCTCTCTCATTCAGTTCCCTGGAGTCCCGTGGAAGCCCCATCACTGCCTCAGGAAGCCTTCTGGGCCAGGCGCCGCGGGGTGGTCTGCGTGATTCCCTGCGTCACATACCTTTTTATCTGACGCTGCATGGAGTTCGTGGCTCTGACGGGCGTCCATTAGTAGTTTGAATTAATAAATCGCGTTTCAAAATTAGATCAATAAAATAAATCAGAAAATAAATAAATAGCGCTTGAATTAATAAATCAAATAATTATTAAAGTTGTCCTCCACCAGCTGAGTTGCAATATGTCCGTTGTTTGGTGTTCATGAGATGGCGTACCTCATGGTTCTTATACAGATAAACATTTTTCACACACTACACCATCAACAAAGCATGTAACGCTCCTGTAACAAGTGTTCTTGGGAGTTTACGGTCGAAATCTACACGGTAATGCAGCAGAATGCCAAAAAAAATCGTAACTAGTGTAGTATGTTATTCAGGCAAGACATTATACCTTTGCATTCGTGAGCTTATCTTCACGAGGAATAAGGAAACAAATACTTTTATGGGGGTGAGGGTGTCTGTGTGGGGTGAGGGTGTCTGTGTGGGGTGAGGGTGTCTGTGTGGGGAGAAGATGTAGGGGTGAAGGTCTAGGGGTGAGGGTGTCTTTGTGGGGTGAGGGTGTCTGTGTGGGGTGAGGGTGTCTGTGTGGGGTGAGGGTGTCTGTGTGGGGTGAGGGTGAACCGAAATCAAGGCAAGTCTCCCCCACACGGTAGCCAAAGGGCAAGCGGGGGAAGAACTTTGGCTCACAAATTAAAACTAAGAAAAGAGAAAAAATCACGCCTGAGCCCCAATCCCCTGGCGCGGAACAGCCAGCCGTCTTGGTGGAAAATACGGCGGCTCACCCAAGGCAGCACAAACATGATCTGCATAAATGTTTTACCGGAATAACATCTAAATTTGATATCCTTTTTCTTCTCCCAGCCTTGAGAGGGAAAATAATTCACAGGAGTCAAAAAATAAAGATTCCTATTCTCTTTTTTCCTGCATCTTGATCTATGCCTACGAGATACGCGCAGTATATAAAAGTGGATAAAAATATACGAGTCTGCCTTTTCCCTTCTCTTGTAAATTCGGGGAACAAGAGTATTTTTGTGTAAATTAATGTAAACTGGAAGCGGCAAGCCTCGACCCATGTTGACCTGACCCCGCCCGCTGTGTCGGCCTCGGGGCGGGAACAAACATGGCGGCGGGATGGGGGGGGGGTGTCAGGGGGGCAGGGGGGGAAGGGGGGAAGGGGGGTCAGGGAGGCAGGGGGGAGGAACAAGGCCTCTCACGTGTTGAGGGAGGAAAGGTGCCTTTTTCTCTCCGTCCAGAGTAATGGAGCCAAAAATTCCACGGTTACTTCTTTAGTATCGTTTCATTTTTACATTTTTCCACTGGTCTTGCTCTTCTCTCTCTCTCTCTCTCTCTCTCTCTCTCTCTCTCTCTCTCTCTCTCTCTCTCTCTCTCTCTCTCTCTCTCTCTCTCTCTCTCCTCTCTCTCTCTCTCTCTTCTCTCTCTCTCTCTCTCTCTCTCTCTCTCTCTCTCTCTCTCTCTCTCTCTCCTCTCTCTCTCTCTCTCTCTCTCTCTCTCTCCTCTCTCTCTCTCTCTCTCTCTCTCTCTCTCTCTCTCTTCCTTCCCTTCCTTCTTCCCTCCCATCCTCCCTCCCTCTCCCCTTCCTTCCCTCCCTTCAACACTCACCGTCATGCGAGGGTTGTCCTTCTCTCCCTCTCTGAAACATGAAATAAAGGAAAGTTAAATAAACGCAGCAAAACAATACTAAAAGAAGAGAAATACTGAGGCTGGAGTGAAAAAAAATAGAAAAAATCAACAAAATATAATGGAATATAATTTTATCACTTCATAAAATAGCTTAACACTGTCATCACACCGTAAACATTCAAATTCAGTGCATGAAAAAATGGAGTATATAAATTTACTTGCATCATATTTATTTTGCAATGTTTATATTCATGCACTTTTAAGGGTGAGATTAGGTTAGGTTAGGTTAGGTTAGGATAGGTTAGGTTAGGTTAGGTTAGGTTAGGTTAGGTTAGGTTAGGCTAGGTTAGGTTAGGTTAGGTCATCTCGCCTTTTAAAACACGTACCATGACTCAACACGACTCATCACAACACCTACACGTTATCATCATTGCCCCATTTCACATTTTCTTCAAAGCGCATTAACAATAACATGAGTTCTGGTTAGTTAAGTTAAATTCCGCTATTGTTGTTAGTGTTTATCAAGACCCACCGCGATGGCAACACTCACACCACAAGAAAATACTTTATGGAATATATATCTGACGAAAAAATAAAATTCTCGTTTGAAGGTACACGGCTTGGGGCTAAAGATTTTATTATTTAACACAAACACCCGCAGGCTAGAGTGAGAGAGAGAGAGAGAGAGAGAGAGAGAGAGAGAGAGAGAGAGAGAGAGAGAGAGAGAGAGAGAGAGAGAGAGAGAGAGAGAGAGAGAGAGAAGAGAGAGAGAGAGAGAGAGAGGAGAGAGAGAAGAAAGAGAGAGAGAGAGAGAGAGAGAGAGAGAGAGAGAGAGAGAGAGAGAGAGAGAGAGAGAGAGGAGAGAGAGAGAGAGAGAGAGGAGAAGGAGCGGGAGGAGAGGACGTATGAGGAGGAGAGACTAGACGAGAGACGAGAGAAGTGTTCCATGTAATGTTGGTCGGCGGTTGGTGTAGAGGCGCTCAGTGCAGAGAGGCGAGCACATCATACACAAAACCGCCGACCAAACATCACATGGAACGTCGCCCGAGGCAACAGTGGCGGCAGCAGCAGCGACGACAACGACACAGCAACATCAGCTGCAGGTCCACAGCAACACCAGCAACAACAACAACAACGACTACAGCAGGGAGCAGTGGCGGGATGATCCCGCTCCCAGCTTGACAGTCTGGGGCACGGAGCTCGGTGCCTCACAGTGTGCACAAGGCCCAGTGGCAACCTCTTCCCACCGTTGCAGGACTTCGAGTCCCGTGGAGGAGGTCTGTGGCGCGCTACGAGGACGGTAGTGTCAGTTGATCTCCTCCTCGAGGCCCGAGGACCCACACGTGATGGGCCATGGACCTTACTTGGGCCATGGCACACATGTGGAACGCCTTCACGGTTGAGGTGGATGTCGGGGTCATGAACACCCAGCAGGTGAAGGTGGCGGCCCACGGATGGTGCCGCTTACATCCGCCTTAGTGACCGTAAGGCGTGATACAGTGTCGTGTCATTAGTGACACACAGTGACACAGTGACACACACATAGTGACACACATTGACACTTAGTAGACACAGTGACATACAGTGTACGTGTCACTAGTGCGTCTGACAAGTGCCTGTGACGGATAGTGACCCTCAGCCTGTAACACTGTGTACTTACTTACTACTTAGTTATTATCTTACAAGGCATAGCTTTCGGATAGATGTCCCCGGGACAGGGGACTTCTTTAGCTTCTGCCACTTAATGCCTTCATCAACCTCCTTACCAATTGTAGCCCCATGTCAAACATGATGCAAGTTGTTTAAATAAAAATAATAAAAATAAAAGAGAGAGAGAGAGAGAGAGAGAGAGAGAGAGAGAGAGAGAGAGAGAGAGAGAGAGAGAGAGAGAGAGAGAGAGAGAGAGAGAGAGAGAGAGAGAGAGAGAGAGAGAGAGAGAGAGAGAGAGAGAGAAGAGAGAGAGAGAGAGAGAGAGAGAGAGAGAGAGAGAGAGAGAGACATGAAGGGAAAAATATGTTAGCAAAAAGGTGAAGAAGAACAAGTAGAAGCAAAGTTCCTAACATGCCTCAAACACGCATAACCTTGTAATCAGTGCGCTCTTGTGTGTG
Source organism: Chionoecetes opilio (assembly GCA_016584305.1). NCBI lineage: Eukaryota > Metazoa > Arthropoda > Malacostraca > Decapoda > Majidae > Chionoecetes > Chionoecetes opilio. The sequence continues at coordinate 460,356 of JACEEZ010006319.1, read as the reverse complement.
TGTGTGTGTGTGTGTGTGTGTGTGTGTGTGTGTGTGTGTGTGTGTGTTGTGTGTGTGGTGTGTGTGTGGTGTGTGTGTGTGTGTGTGTGTGTTGTGTGTGTGTGTGTGGTGTGTGTGTGTGTGTGTGTGTGTGTGTGTGTTGTGGTGTGTGTGTGTTGTGTGTGTGTGTGTGTGTGTGTGGTGTGTGTGTGTGTGTTGTGTGTGTGTGTGAGGGGGCATGCGCAGTATAGGAGTGAGGAAAACTAACGATACTGACCACTCCTGATGCTGCTGCCCCCCGGAAACCCCTGCCAAGAACCCCCTGCCCCTTGCCCCCCTGCCCCTTGCCCCCCTGCCCCTTGCCCCCCTGCCCCCCCTACAGCGTTGTGTCCCTACCAGAGTGTTCTTCCTGCCACTCCTTCTTTATGGATATCGCCAATGTGCATTTTGGTGAAGTGGCTTCGTTGGTCATTTGCATAATAGATCAGGGCGTCTTGTAGTGTGCCTTAAAAGGATCCGTAAATCTAAGCATGGTATTTGGGCACAAGATTGGTCACAGCCAATGTATTATTCCAGCTGGATGAAGGCTCGCCCGCTCCTCCCGCCATCTGTCCACGTTAACATGAATTACCAGGGAATATGGCGTGAAGAGTCAGAGGGAACGAGCACACCGCCTTCCTTATCGCCCAATATCCTGGCCATCCTTCTCCCCAGCTACGGTAGGAACCATCCCGGGCCTCCTCAAGACGGTGGGTTAGGTCATTAGGGGCGGGTTCTTTCTCCTGACGGATCCCAAAAGAGACCCAGAGAGACAGAAGCTAATAGCCTGTACTGATCCCGCCGTACATGCTTCACTTGCCACGTGTATTTCATTACTCGCCGCGGCATTTAAATACAAGGGAGCCATCAGAGGGATTAGGTGCAGGGTGAGTGGGCGAGGAGGAGGCAGGCGGGCGAGGGGCGGCGGCGGCCCTTAACTTGTCCATCTCGGGGACTCGGGTTACATGGCCCAGCGAAAGTTACTGCTGCTGCTGCCCTTGCTAACACTACTACCGCTACTACTACTACTACTACTACTACTACTAGTACTACTTCTACTACTACTATTACTACCATGGCTACTACTAATACCATGACTACTACTACTACTACAATTACTACTTACTACTGCTATTATCACACCTAAAAGTACTTGAAATACTACCACTACTACAATTACTACTTACTACTGCTATTATAACAATTAAAAGTACTATAACTACTACTACTACTACTTCTGGTACTACTGCTGCTACTAATACTGCTACTGATAATATAGTAACAGTAACAATAATTATAATAATCATGATGATAATAATAACAATGATAATGATAAAGTTAAATAAAACAAGTATTTCATTGCCACATGCTGGAATCGGGCTCGCGTGCGTGCGTCTGTGCCCACCTCGCCACTGACGGTGCCTAAGTATAGAGGCGAATCTTTATAGTGATGTCGGGATAAGGACACTAGAAACACCTTGTCTCTACTTTTGTACCTTCAGGAGGCGAGGTGGGCACATACGCCTGCACGCGAGCCCGATTCCTACTTGTGCCAATGAAATAATAATAATGATGATAATAACAACAAAAATCATAGTAATAATAACTATCAATCTGCAGAAACAGGAGTAGCTGCAGTATATGAGCAGCACTATATAGAATGCTAGTATAGTAGTTATAGTAGTAGTAGTAGTAGTAGTAGTAGTAGTAGTAGTAGTAGTAGTAGTAGTAGTAGTAGTAGTAGTAGTAGTAGTAGTAGTAGTAGTAGTAGTAGTAGCAGTTATAGTAGTAGTAGTAGTAGTAGTAGTAGTAGTAGTAGTAGTAGTAGTTATAGTAGTAGTAGTAGTATAGTAGTAGTAGTTTATAGTAGTAGTAGTAGTAGTAGTAAGTAGTGTAGTAGTAGTAGTAGTTTGTAGTTATAGTAGTAGTAGTAGTAGTTAGTAGTAGATAGTAGGTAGTAGTATGTAGTAGTACTAGTATAGTAGTAGTAGTAGTATAGTAGTAGTAGTAGTAGTAGTAGTAGTATAGTAGTAGTAGTAGTAGTAATAGTAGTAGTAGTAGTAGTAGTAGTAGTAGTAGTAGAGTAGTAGTATAGTTAGTAGTAGTAGTGTAGTAGTAGTAGTAGTAGTAGTAGTAGTAGTAGTAGTAGTAGTAGTAGTAGTAGTATAGTAGTAGTATTATAGTAGTAGTAGTAGTAGTGTAGTAGTAGTAGTAGTAGTAGTAGTAGTAATTATAGTAGTAGTAGTAGTAGTAGGTATTAGTAGTAGTAGTAGTAGTAGTAGTAGTAGTAGTAGTAGTAGATATAGTAGTAGTAGTAGTTATAGTAGTAAGTATAGTAGTCAGTAGTAGTAGTAGAGTAGTAGTAGTAGTAGTATTAGTAGTAGTAGTAGTAGTCAGTAGTAGACACTATATAGTATAGTAGAGTAGTAGTAGTAGTAGTAGTATAGTAGTAGTGTAGTAGGTAGTAGTAGTAGTAGTAGTAGCAGCCAGCATGCTCAAGGAGGTGTGCCACGACGTCTCCACCGAGCCAACCCTTCTGCCTCTAGATGGGAACTCCTGCGGTACAGGACAGCCAATACCGGCCCCTGAGGCTCGCGTGGACATCTGTGCTCGGGGATTCTGGACCAGAGGGCAGCGGACCTTTTTGGACATCCGGGTCTTCGACCCGATGGCCGCCTCCCATCGTGAGCTCTCCCTCGAGGCTGTCCACCACAGGAACGAGCTGGAGAAGATAAGGGCCTATGGCGATAGGATCCTGCAAGTCGACCATGGTACCTTCACGCCCTGGTCTTCCACCACATCTGGCGGTATGGCCCCCAAGGCTAGGAGCTTCTAAATCAAGACTAGCTGACTTGATGTCAGTAAAGAAGCACCAGCCAAGGAGCTCCCCTCGCCGCCTGGATGAGGTTGTCGCCTCTCCTTCTCCCTGCTCCGGTCTGCCCTCCTGTGTCTCAGGGGTACGAGATACTCCACTCCCTCTAACACGGACATAGGTGACCTCGATTGCGAGGCCACATTGGTAGAGAGTGGGATAAGGGTGGATAGGTTAGGAATAGAGTAGGTTTGTAAATTTAGGGGTAGTTAGTTAGTAAATGTATGTATTTTTAGGGGTAGTTGTAAGGTTGGATGCCACAGTCAATAGCGAGGTGGGGCTATGGCGTACCCGCTGCAAATAAAGAGGCGGTGGAGGTATATTGTAGTAGTAGTAGTGTAGTAGTAGTAGTAGTAGTAGTAGTAGTAGTAGTAGTAGTAGTAGTAGTAGTAGTAGTAGTAGTAGTAGTAGTAGTAGTAGTAGTAGTAGTAGTAGTAGTAGTAGTAGTAGTAGTAGTAGTGCTCGCAGAAAAAGAAGAAAAAAAGAGAAGTAACAGTGTCATTACTAATGGTGTTATTAAGTCACAACATTCCTCAGCGAGACAGTGACACACACCACCGCCACACCAGTCACGGCAACACACACTTTCTCTCTCCTTGACCCTCCATCCCCTCCCCTTTCCCCTAATTCCCACTCCTCCCTACACCTCTTCCACCTTCCAACGCAATCTTCCTATTTCCTCTTTTCCTCTACATGCTTCTTACATGCTTCTACATGCTCTACTTTCCTTCTACATTGCTTCTTTTACATTGCTTTCACATTGCTTTCACCTTCCTTCTTCCTCCCTCGCCTCCTCCTCCTTCTTCCCCTCCCTCATCCCCACCCCTTCTTCCTCCCTCGCTTCTACCCCCTTCTTCCTCTTCCTCACCCCCACCCCTTCTTCCTCTTCCTCACCCCCACCCCTTCTTCCTTCCTCAACCCCCCCCCTTCTTCCCCTCCCTCGCCTCCACCCCTTCTTCCCCTTCCTAATGTCCTCCGCCCGCCTCCCGTGATCGTTACTCGATGCCCAAATACTCAACATTCTTGGGCTCAGAGCCACTTAGGGGGTACCTGTGGCGGCCCCTCATTAGCTGGCTTCTTCAGGTACCTGCTGCTCTCAAGAACTGTATCTGCTGACTTCAAAATCCTGCTGAATGTTTTATAGATTGACCTAAAATAAAGGAGAAAGGAAACCGAAAGTATATCGATGAGAGAGAGAGAGAGAGAAGAGAGAGAGAGAGAGAGGAGAGAGAGAGAGAGAGAGAGAGGAGAGAGAGAGGAGAGAGGAGAGAGAGAGAGAGAGAGAGGAGAGAGAGAGAGAGAGAGAGAGAGAGAGAGAGAGAGAGAGAGAGAGAGAAGAGAGAAGAGAGAGAAGAGAGAGGAGAGAGAGAGAGAGAGAGAGAGAGAGAGAGACCCAGTGATGATTAAGACAAGTCGACCATACCACTTTTCAACACCGAAAATTGATTTAAAAGAAAAACCCTCTTTCTTGGGCGTGTGGCGTGGGGCGGGGCAGGGCAGGGCGGGGGCGGGGCAGGCTAGGACAGCGGTCTTCGTGGCCAGTAATCTTGACAACCCAGGGGACAACCTTAACCACACACCTCGCCTGCGCCCACACACGCTTCATTTGCCCCGAAAGACGCCGACAGACCCCTTCCCCTTCGCCCCCTCCCCTCGCCCCTCCCCTCGCCCCCTCCTCGCCCCTCCCTGCCCCTCCCTGCCCCGGACCCTGTTGGCGGTGCAGTGATCAGAAGGCAGGCGGTTCCATTTTACTTCACCTCCCCACGCCCATGCCATCTCCTCCTCCTCCAACTCTTTCTTATCCATCGCATTTTTCTTCCTATTCATATACCCTTCTTTTCTTCTTCCTTCTCCCTCTTTCTCTTCCTGCTCTCCTCTTTCTCCTTCTTCTCCCTCTTTCCCCTCCTTCTCCAACTCTTTCTCCTTATCCCTCTCATTTTTCTGTCCATTCATACCCTTATATTTCTTCTTCTTCTCCCACTTTCTCTTCCTGTTCTCCTCTTTCTCTTCCTGTTCTCCTGTTTCTCCTCCTTCTCCCTCTTTCTCCTCCTTCAACTCTTTCTCCTTATCCTTCGCATTTTCTCTTATATTCCTCCTCCTTCTTCCTCTTTCTCTTCCTGCTCTCCAAACCCTTCTCCTCTCCTCTCTACACCCTCTTTCCATCACCCACTTCTAGTCTCTTCCCTCCTCCATTCGTCTATACCTCTCTGTCTTCATTCCCATTTCAATTCTTCCTTATCAATTCTCCTCCTCCTCCTCCTCCCTCCTCCTCCTCCTCCTCTCTCCGCCAGACAACCATCGCTGGATTGGAGGCCGGCGACGCGAGTGCTGATGGAAAGGCAAGGCGATAACCCTTTCTTGACCCTCCTCATCCCTTTCCTTCCCATCCCGCCCTTCCCTTCTCTTCCCTTCCACTTGACAGCACCGCACTGCCCTTTAAGCCCAGCTGCTCCTCCTTCTGCTTCCTCTGATGTCTTCCTAAGGTGGTGAAGACGTCTATACCTCCTCCTTCCTGCTGGTTCCTGCTGACGATGTGGCTCTGCTGACTAGACTAAACCGAAATGTCTGCTTGTGAATGTTCTTTATTCTGGTTTTATGATCGTCCATCCCTTTTTCCAGATCATTGTTCTTTTCATTTTCTTTTGGTTTATTTTTTCTCGTTCATCTCGTTTTGTCTCAGGATCTTCCCGCCTAATATTATGTGTGTCTGAGTCTCCGATGGTCCTCCCGCTTCTCTCTCTCTCTCTCTCTCTCTCTCTCTCTCGCCTCTCTCTCTCTCTCTCTCTCTCTCTCTCTCTCTCTCTCTCTCTCTCTCTCTCTCTCTCTCTCTCTCTCTCTCTCTCTCTCTCTCTCTCTCTCTCTCTCTCTCTCTCTTCATCACCGAGACTG
>JACEEZ010006319.1:439577-449577 GCA_016584305.1 Chionoecetes opilio | reverse complement strand
TGTAAAATTTGGATCTATCTATTCTCTATCTATCTCTATATATTTGTGTTTATGTCACCTCATTAGTATTCTCGCTCATAATTACAGCGACACCAAGATCCTCAGCTCCCTAGGGATGCTCATGCCCTTCCAACGCCTCCCTGTCACCCCTGCACCGCCGCCGCCTGTGCAGAAGGATGGCCACAACTCCATTATTACCCTTGTTTTCACTCTTCCAAACAACACTCCCTCCTCTATGTCCCACGCTCTCCAAATAATTCCTCCTTCATCTATGTCTCACGCCCTCCAAGTAATTCCTCCTTCATCTATGTCCCACGCCCTCCAAGTAATTCCTCCTTCATCTATGTCCCACGCCCTCCAAGTAATTCCTCCTTCATCTATGTCCCATGCTCTTCAAGTAATTCCTCCTTCATCTATGTCCCACGCCCTCCAAGTAATTCCTCCTTCATCTATGTCCCACGCCCTCCAAGTAATTCCTCCTTCATCTATGTCCCACGCCCTCCAAGTAATTCCTCCTTCATCTATGTCCCACGCCCTCCAAGTAATTCCTCCTTCATCTATGTCCATGCTCTTCAAGTAATTCCTCTTCATCTATGTCCCACGCCCTCCAAGTAATTCCTCCTTCATCTATGTCCCACGCCCTCCAAGTAATTCCTCCTTCATCTATGTCCCACGCCCTCCAAGTAATTCCTCCTTCATCTATGTCCCACGCTCTTCAAGTAATTCCTCCTTCATCTATGTCCCATGCCCTCCAAGTAATTCCTCCTTCATCTATGACCCACGCCCTCCAAGTAATTCCTCCTTCATCTATGTCCCATGCTCTTCAAGTAATTCCTCCTTCATCTATGTCCCACGCCCTCCAAGTAATTCCTCCTTCATCTATGTCCCACGCCCTCCAAGTAATTCCTCCTTCATCTATGTCCCACGCCCTCCAAGTAATTCCTCCTTCATCTATGTCCCATGCTCTTCAAGTAATTCCTCCTTCATCTATGTCCCACGCCCTCCAAGTAATTCCTCCTTCATCTATGTCCCACGCCCTCCAAGTAATTCCTCCTTCATCTATGTCCCACGCCCTCCAAGTAATTCCTCCTTCATCTATGTCCCATGCTCTTCAAGTAATTCCTCCTTCATCTATGTCCCACGCCTCCAAGCAATTCCTCCTTCATCTATGTCCCACGCCCTCCAAGTAATTCCTCCTTCATCTATGTCCCACGCCCTCCAAGTAATTCCTCCTTCATCTATGTCCCACGCCCTCCAAGTAATTCCTCCTTCATCTATGTCCCACGCCCTCCAAGTAATTCCTCCTTCATCTATGTCCCCACGCTATACAAGTAATTCCTCCTTCATCTATGTCCCACGCCCTCCAAGTAATTCCTCCTTCACTATGTCCCACGCCCTCCAAGTAATTCCTCCTTCATCTATGTCCCACGCTATACAAGTAATTCCTCCTTCATCTATGTCCCACGCCCTCCAAGTAATTCCTCCTTCATCTATGTCCCACGCCCTCCAAGTAATTCCTCCTTCATCTATGTCCCACGCCCTCCAAGTAATTCCTCCTTCATCTATGTCCCACGCCCTCCAAGTAATTCCTCCTTCATCTATGTCCCATGCTCTTCAAGTAATTCCTCCTTCATCTATGTCCCACGCCCTCCAAGTAATTACTCCTTCATCTATGTCCCACGCCCTCCAAGTAATTCCTCCTTCATCTATGTCCCACGCCCTCCAAGTAATTCCTCCTTCATCTATGTCCCACGCCCTCCAAGTAATTCCTCCTTCATCTATGTCCCATGCTCTTCAAGTAATTCCTCCTTCATCTATGTCCCACGCCCTCCAAATAATTCCTCCTTCATCTATGTCTCACGCTCTCCAAGTAATTCCTCCTTCATCTATGTCCCACGCTCTCCAAGTAATTCCTCCTTCATCTATGTCTCACGCTCTCCAAGTAATTCCTCCTTCATCTATGTCCCACGCCCTCCAAGTAATTCTTCATTCATCTATGTCCCACGCTCTCCAAGTAATTCCTCCTGTTCTATGTTTCTACTCTGCCTTGGATGCTCAACATACAATGCTCACTATTTATATAGACTTTACTAAAGCTTTTGATACAGTGAAACATGATATCTTACTACAAAAATTGAAACATTATGGTATACATCATACATGACTGGTTTAAAGACTACCTTACCGGTAGAACCCAAAGTACAAAATTTCAGAATTGTCTATCTATACCTCAACATATTCAGTACGGAGTCCCTCAGGGTAGTGTCCTCGGTCCCATTTTATTTCTTATCTATATAAATGATCTCCCAAATGTATTTACAAATTTAAAAACAATACTTTTTGCTGATGACTCTACTTTATTCATTACTGGTGCAGACCCTACATCCTTGATAGAAACAGCCAACCAAGACCTAGAAAATTTTTATAAATGGTGTTTGAGTAATAGACTAACCGTCAATTTAAACAAAACGTATTATATGCTCTTTACCAACAAGGCGACTAAAATTCTTCCTACTCTGATATACAACAACAATGTCATCAACAGAACTAACCAACACAAACTACTAGGTGTAACTTTTGATGATAACATATCCTTTAAACCACACATTAATGAATTATGTCTTAAATTGTCTAGAATCGTATCTCTATTATATCAAATTAGAGACCTTATGCCTAATAATATACTTAAAATTCTCTATAATGCCCATGTATTGCCACACTTTCAATATTGTACTCCAGTCTGGTGCAACACATATCCCACTCATTTACTTCCCCTGTTCCGGCTACAAAAGAAAATAATTAGGATCATTACAAATTCGGGCTACTTTGATCATACTCACCCTTTATTAAAGAATATGAACATCTTGAAATTATTTGACATAAACAAATTACAGATTGGAATTTATATGCACAAATTAGTTACTGGTGGTCATTATATTAACTTGCTCCCTCAACATAACTACCCCACCCGCAACTGTGAACACCTCCGTGTACCACAACATAACCTGACAGTTTTTCAACACTCACTAGCCTACTCTGGTCCCAAGATATGGAATAATATACCCGACTCTGTTAAGACCCTACCAACATTATGTTCATTTAAAAGGCAATACAAAAAGTATTTATTGTCCCAATACTGACAAGATATTTGTTCTAATATTTGTTCTAATATATTTCCAATGATGGTCATGTAGATTTATTATAGTGCCAACAATACATTTTATTAGCATTCTACAAATGAATTTTTGAGCAATTGTCTATGTATTTCTCCTGATTTTTGTTTTTGTTTGTGTTTTTTTTTGTTTACCTTGTTTTTCTTTTTTTTTCTTCTTCTTTTATGTAATTGCTACTGAAGTCCTAGATAAACTTGTTTGTAAACTACAGAGATGCTGCCCGAATAGCCGTATGGCTTCGTATGGGCTGCTTACACAAATTATGTTATATAACTTCATTAACGTATGTATTATGGTAAGCATATTAAAGTGTTTCAAGTGTTTCAAGTGTTTCCTTCATCTATGTCCCACGCTCTCCAAGTAATTCCTCCTTCATCTATGTCTCACGCTCTCCAAGTAATTCCTCCTTCATCTATGTCCCACGCTCTCCAAGTAATTCCTCCTTCATCTATGTCCCACGCCCTCCAAGTAATTTCTCCTTCATCTATGTCCCACGCCCTCCAAGTAATTCCTCCTTCATCTATGTCCCACGCTCTCCAAGTAATTCCTCCTTCATCTATGTCCCACGCTCTCCAAGTAATTCCTCCTTCATCTATGTCCCACGCCCTCCAAGTAATTCCTCCTTCATCTATGTCCCACGCTCTCCAAGTAATTCCTCCTTCATCTATGTCCCACGCCCTCCAAGTAATTTCTCCTTCATCTATGTCCCACGCCCTCCAAGTAATTCCTCCTTCATCTATGTCCCACGCTCTCCAAGTAATTCCTCCTTCATCTATGTCCCACGCCCTCCAAGTAATTCCTCCTTCATCTATGTCCCACGCTCTCCAAGTAATTCCTCCTTCATCTATGTCCCACGCCCTCCAAGTAATTCCTCCTTCATCTATGTCCCACGCTCTCCAAGTAATTCCTCCTTCATCTATGTCCCATGCTCTCCAAGTAATTCCTCCTTCATCTATGTCCCACGCTCTCCAAGTAATTCCTCCTTCATCTATGTCCCACGCTCTCCAAGTAATTCCTCCTTCATCTATGTCTCACGCTCTCCAAGTAATTCCTCCTTCATCTATGTCCCACGCTCTCCAAGTAATTCCTCCTTCATCTATGTCCCACGCCCTCCAAGTAATTCCTCCTTCATCTATGTCCCACGCTCTCCAAGTAATTCCTCCTTCATCTATGTCCCACGCTCTCCAAGTAATTCCTCCTTCATCTATGTCCCACGATCTCCAAGTAATTCCTCCTTCATCTATGTCCCACGCCCTCCAAGTAATTTCTCCTTCATCTATGTCCCACGACCTCCAAGTAATTCCTCCTTCATCTATGTCCCATGCTCTCCAAGTAATTCCTCCTTCATCTCTGTCCCACGCCCTCCAAGTAATTCCTCCTTCATCTATGTCCCACGCTCTCCAAGTAATTCCTCCTTCATCTATGTCCCACGCCCTCCAAGTAATTCCTCCTTCATCTATGTCCCACGCTCTCCAAGTAATTCCTCCTTCATCTATGTCCCACGCTCTCCAAGTAATTCTTCCTTCATCTATGTCCCACGCTATACAAGTAATTCCTCCTTCATCTATGTCCCACGCTCTCCAAGTAATTCCTCCTTCATCTATGTCCCACGCTCTCCAAGTAATTCCTCCTTCATCTATGTCCCACGCCCTCCAAGTAATTCCTCCTTCATCTATGTCCCACGCTCTCCAAGTAATTCCTCCTTCATCTATGTCCCACGCTCTCCAAGTAATTCCTCCTTCATCTATGTCCCACGCTCTCCAAGTAATTCTTCCTTCATCTATGTCCCACGCTATACAAGTAATTCCTCCTTCATCTATGTCCCACGCTCTCCAAGTAATTCCTCCTTCATCTATGTCCCACGCTCTCCAAGTAATTCCTCCTTCATCTATGTCCCACGCCCTCCAAGTAATTCCTCCTTCATCTATGTCCCACGCCCTCCAAGTAATTCCTCCTTCATCTATGTCCCACGCTCTCCAAGTAATTCCTCCTTCATCTATGTCCCACGCCCTCCAAGTAATTCCTCCTTCATCTATGTCCCACGCCCTCCAAGTAATTCCTCCTTCATCTATGTCCCACGCTCTCCAAGTAATTCCTCCTTCATCTATGTCCCACGCCCTCCAAGTAATTCCTCCTTCATCTATGTCCCACGCCCTCCAAGTAATTCCTCCTTCATCTATGTCCCACGCCCTCCAAGTAATTCCTCCTTCATCTATGTCCCACGCTATACAAGTAATTCCTCCTTCATCTATGTCCCACGCTCTACAAGTAATTCCTCCTTCATCTATGTCCCACGCTCTACAAGTAATTCCTCCTTCATCTATGTCCCACGCTCTACAAGTAATTCCTCCTTCATCTATGTCCCACGCTCTACAAGTAATTCCTCCTTCATCTATGCCCCACGCTATACAAGTAATTCCTCCTTCATCTATGTCCCACGCTCTACAAGTAATTCCTCCTTCATCTATGTCCCACGCTCTACAAGTAATTCCTCCTTCATCTATGTCCCACGCTCTACAAGTAATTCCTCCTTCATCTATGTCCCACGCTATACAAGTAATTCCTCCTTCATCTATGTCCCACGCCCTCCAAGTAATTCCTCCTTCATCTATGTCCCACGCTATACAAGTAATTCCTCCTTCATCTATGCCCCACGCTATACAAGTAATTCCTCCTTCATCTATGTCCCACGCTCTACAAGTAATTCCTCCTTCATCTATGTCCCACGCCCTCCAAGTAATTCCTCCTTCATCTATGTCCCACGCTCTCCAAGTAATTCCTCCTTCATCTATGTCCCACGCCCTCCAAGTAATTCCTCCTTCATCTATGTCCCATGCTCTACAAGTAATTCCTCCTTCATCTATGTCCCACGCTCTACAAGTAATTCCTCCTTCATCTATGTCCCACGCTATACAAGTAATTCCTCCTTCATCTATGTCCCACGCCCTCCAAGTAATTCTTCCTTCATCTATGTCCCACGCTATACAAGTAATTCCTCCTTCATCTATGTCCCACGCTATACAAGTAATTCCTCCTTCATCTATGTCCCACGCCCTCCAAGTAATTCCTCCTTCATCTATGTCCCACGACCTCCAAGTAATTCCTCCTTCATCTATGTCCCACGCCCTCCAAGTAATTCCTCCTTCATCTATGTCCCACGCCCTCCAAGTAATTCCTCCTTCATCTATGTCCCACGCCCTCCAAGTAATTCCTCCTTCATCTATGTCCTACGCTCTCCAAGTAATTCCTCCTTCATCTATGTCCCACGCTCTCCAAGTAATTCCCCCTTCATCTATGTCCCACGCTCTCCAAGTAATTCCTCCTTTATCTATGTCCCACACTCTCCAAGTAATTCCTCCTACATCTATGTCCCACGCTCTCCAAGTAATTCCTCCTTCATCTATGTCCCACGCTCTCCAAGTAATTCCTCCTCTCGCAATGCACGTAATATTAAAGCCTTTGGTGTCCTAATATTTTCTTTACAATTTGTCTGTAAAGTTGAAGTGGAGTGTCCGTCGCCGTCGCCATCACAGACCGCCTTGCCCTGTGAAGTGATGGTGGGTCCAGTATTATTGTATTTTCAGTATTTACAGTATTTCCTGAGCTATGTACCAGTATTGCTATGATGGCAGTGTTCTTCTGTGTAAATCCAGTGTTGTCTCATCGAGGTTAGGTTCCAGCCACCTCCAATGAGCTGCCTCGCGCGTTACTTGGAAGAATGTGACGGTGACAAAAACCTGCCATGCTGCGTCACGGTGTGTGTGTGTGTGTGTGTGTGTGTGTGTGTGTGTGTGTGTGTGTGTGTGTGTGTGTGTGTGTTATCCTTGGTGATGACGAAGGATGGCAGCTAAGCATGTGTAGGTAGTGGTGGTAGTGATGGTGGTGGTGGTCTCTCTCTCTCTCTCTCTCTCTCTCTCTCTCTCTCTCTCTCTCTCTCTCTCTCTCTCTCTCTCTCTCTCTCTCTCTCTCTCTCTCTCTCTCTCTCTCTCTCTGAAGGACAGCCGACAAGGGAGACAAGAGCCGCAAGGAGATAATGAGACAAGAGACTGAGCAGAACAAGAGTATTGTCAACACCCTTTCCTCTACCCCGTTCTTTTCCACCTCCTCTTCCTACTCCACTCCCTTTTCTCCTCCTTCTCTTCTTCCTTACTCTTCTCCTCATCCTCCCCGTCTGTCCTATTCTCCCCCCAATACCCATTCTACCCCCTCCCCCTTCCTCCCTACCAGTAGTTACCAGACCACAGATATTCGCTCAGATTAATGATAAATAACACTAACATTCGTGATTTGCATGCCCGCCAGACTGTCAAAACCCTCCCTCGCCTTTACGTCTCATAACCCGCCACTATCAAAATCCACAGGTGTTTCTTAAATCAGTGAGGAAATTGAGGTAGTGCCATTCTCTTATTACAACAAAACGCTACTGTAACCCTTGAACGCGAAAATAAGTTCCCGGGAAGCTACGCGGCGTGCGGAAGTATCAGAATTCAGGGACTGGCGAGCAATAAAATAAATCACATTTGACACACTGGCTGGGCCGCGGTCAAGCTCCCTTCCCTCCCTCTCTCCCTCTCTCTCTCTCCCTCTCTCCCTCTCTCCCTCTCCCACTCTCCCTCCCCCTCGTCCCTGTAACTCCCTAGCTGGTTTATATCAACGGATGACGTCCTCTGTAATCTATGTTTTCAATTTTGTGTGTTTATAGTTGGCATACGTCTCTTTGCATTGTGTTGTGTGAGGAATGCTTTAGGTGTGTGTGTGTGTGTGTGTGTGTGTGTGTGTGTGTGTGTGTGTGTGTGTGTGTGTGTGTGTGTGTGTGTGTGTGTGTGTGTGTGTGTGTGTTTCTATAGCTTGAGGTACAGTCATATTTTCCCTTCCTTTACATTATTACTATGAAAATCCACTCTCAGAAATAAAGCAAATAACTAATGCATACGAAAAGTGCGACATCTCCTCCTCCTCCTCCTCCTCCTCCTCCTCCTCCTCCTCTTCCCTAAGGCAGGTCGCATGGCAGACGACCGCCCAATCACCATATCAGGGAGAAGGGATGGGAGGGGGAAGGGGGAAAGGGGGGAAAGGGGGGGTGATCTCGCCGCCTTATATGGAGAGGACCAACCAATCACATGATCCCCCCCCCCCACCACCACCACCACTACCTTACTAGGCGCCGTAAATATCCTGCCGAGTGCTACTGTGTGGTGGTGCGGCAGCTGCTACTGTCACCACCACACACCACCACAACACCGCCACCACCACCGTTTACCTATTATCATCAATCATCACCTATTTTACAAGACTGGTTTATTTTTGTGTTTTTCCGCCACTTATGTCTCTAATTACTGGTGTTTTAGTCATCAACACCACTAACACTACCGTCATCACCACCATCATCACTACAATCGTCAATCATCACCTATTCTTTTTTTATTTTCTTTTTTTTTTACATCACAAAGGACTGGCCAAGGACACAGCAAAAAGAGGTAACACAAAGCCCGCTTAGTTGCCAGTCCCTATAAAGAAGACAGTAAGAGAATAAAAAAGAGGGGTGAGCCAATTTAGTTCGGGAGGTGTCTTGTTACTCTTCTCTTGAAAAAATTTAAGTCGTAGAAAGGTGGAAAAATAGAAACAGGAAGAGAGTTCCAGAGTTTACCAGTGAAAGGGATGAATGAGTAAAGATACTGATTAACTCTTGCATTAGGAAGATGGACAGAATAAGGATGAGAATGAGTAGAAAGTCTTGTGCAGAGAGGCCGCGGGAGGGGGGGAGGCATGCAGTTAGCAAGTTCAGAAGAGCAGTGAGCATGAAAATAACGGTAGAAGATAGCAAGAGAAGCAATATTGCGGCGGTGATTTAAAGATTCAAGACAGTCAGTCAGAGGAGGGGAGTTGATGAGACGAAAAGCTTTTGACTCATCCCTGTTTAGGAGAGCTGTATGAGTGGATCCCCCCAAAAATCTGAGACATACTCCAACATGGGCGGATAAGGCCCCTGTAGAGAGCAAGCAATTGGGAGGGAGAAAAAAAGGACGCAGACGCCACAGGACACCTAACTTCTTAGAAGCTGTTTTAGCAAGAGATGAGATGTGAGATTTCCAGTTCAAATTTTTAGTAAAGGATAGTCCTAGAATGTTCATTGTAGAAGAAGGAGACAGTTGAGTGTCATTGAAGAAGAGGGGATAGTTATCTGGTAGGTTTTGTCGAGTAGATAGGTGAAGAAATTGGGTTTTTGAAGCATTGAACAAAACAACGTTTGCTTTGCCCCAATCAGAAATTATAGAAAGATCAGAAGTTAGGCACTCAGTGGCATCTCTCCGTGAATCACTTAGTTCCTGTTGAGTTGGACGTCTAATAAACGACGTTGAAAAATGCAGGGTAGAATCATCAGCGTAGGAGTGGATAGGGCTTTGAGTTAGACTTAGAAGATCATTAATGAATAATAGAAAGAGAGTGGGTGATAGGACAGAACCCTGGGGAACACCACTATTGATAGATTTAGGAGAAGAACAATGTCCGTCTACAGTAGCTGCAATAGAACGGTTTGAAAGGAAACTTAAGATGAAGGTACAGAGAGAAGGATAGAAACCGAATGAGGGTAGTTTGGAAATTAAAGATTTGTGCCAGACTCTATCAAAAGCTTTTGATATGTCAAGGGCAACAGCAAAAATTTAACCGAAACCCCTAAAGGAGGATGACCAAGATTCAGTTAGGAAAGCTAGAAGATCGCCAGTAGATCGCCCTTTACGGAAACTGTAAATTCTACAAGACTGGTGTATTTTTTCCGCCACTTTTGTCGCAAATTACTGGTGTTTCTAGTCATCATCACTACTATC
>JACEEZ010006319.1:424577-434577 GCA_016584305.1 Chionoecetes opilio | reverse complement strand
CTCTATACTCACTAATTTTCGCCTACACTCTACCAATTTCCCCTCACATTCTTAATTTCCCCTCTAATCTTATTTGAGTTCCTCCCTTAATGACGAATTTCACATTAACACCATCAATTTTTCCCGTCACTCTGTACCCCCCTGTCTCTGCCTCCCCTCTCTCTGTACCCCCCCTCTGCCTCCCCTCTCTCTGTATCCCCTCGTCTCTGTCTCCCCTTGCGCGTCCTCGTCGTATAAGTATAAAGAGATTAAGTCCAAGTGGCATCGAGTCCCATAAAAGGTGTTAGAATCCTTGTTCCTCTTCATAAAGGGGATCTTGCACTGAGGTGTTTACTTACTGAAAGCCTTCCCCTCACCCCCTCCTCTCTCTCTCTCTCTCTCTCTCTCTCTCTCTCTCTCTCTCTCTCTCTCTCTCTCTCTCTCTCTCTCTCTCTCTCTCTCTCTCTCTCTCTCTCTCTCTCTCTCTCTCTCTCTCTCTCTCTCTCTCTCTCTCTCTCTCTCTCAATATTTTATCATTACCACCCCCAGTCTTTTCCTCCAGTCCGACTGATCTAACTGGAACATGGAATGAATTGATAACTGGCAATATGCAAACGTATGGAAAAGGAGAAATGGACAAGACAAGGGGAGGAAGAGAGGAAGAGAGGAAGAGGGCAAGGACGGAAGGAAGGAAGGAAGGAAGGAAGGAAAGAGGGAAACAGGCAAGTGAGGGAAGAGGAGAGAAAGGAAGGTAGGGAGAGAGGGAAGAAAACACGAATAAAAAAAAATATGATAGGAACACGAGGGGGAAATATAGAAAAGCGAATGGAGAAAGAGGTTTAAGGAAGACAGGAAGTGAAGGGGAGGAGAGGAGAACGGAAGGAGAGACACACATGCAGAAAGGGAGAGTGATAGAAGCCTCTCCAAGTGTTGTCTCAAATGATGGAGGTTTTAACTGGGCTAATTATTTCACTCGTTCCGGAAAAGTACGTAAGGGTGGTGGGGGGGGGGGAGGAGGGGAGGAGGAGGAGGAGGAAGGAGAGGAGGAGGAGGGAGGAGGGAGGAGGAGGAGGGAGAGAGGAGGAGAGGAGGAGGAGGGAGGAGGAGGAGGAGGAGGAGGAGGAGGAGGAGGAGGAGGAAGGAGGAATATAATGAAGGTAAGTGGGTGAAAAATTAATCCTATGAAAGATGAAAACTTGATGTGATCGATAGAAGCAGGAAATAAAGTGAGGCGAAGAGGGAGGTAAGTGAAGGGAGTGAGGGGAGAGGACCAGATGGAGTGAGTGGAGGAGGCATGCAAAGAGTGTGAAGTGGAAGAAGGGGAGGTGGAAGAGTAAGGTGGACAGGTGATGGGTGGAGGCAAGGCAGTGGAGGGGCAGACAGGTGGAGAGAGAAAAGATAACGGCAGGTGGGAAACAAGGTAGATAATTGGGAAGGATGTAAAGGTAAGGTAAAATATGAACAGACACACACACACACACACACACACACACACACACACACACACACACACACACACACACACACCACACACACACACACACACCTTCTTCTTCTTCGCACTGTTATACTCCTGCCCTGACACCTCCCTCATTCCTCCCAGTCGCTGTCATACCACTGTTATTATACTCCTCTAGCCATCCTACAAACACAGCAATGAATATCAATATAGGAAATCTCACTCTGTTTCTCTTTCTCGGCTCTAGAACAACTACACTACAATAATTATATTTTCAACATAACCTGTCAAAGCCACGTGCATATTTTCCACTATAGTGTTAGACTGTATTTTAATGGAGACATACGCATAGGGGAAAATTATAGTAATGGATAGAATACACGCCAAGCTGCTTATAGAGACCTTATAGTAAACTCTTGGATCAGCAAAAAAAAACATAGCTACAAATACATAAATACAAATAATTAGGTGGATTCACAATTTTAGAGGTAGTAAATATGCTAAGTGGCATGATACTTTTTTTTTCGTATCTAAGGTGTTAATTCTCCAAATGACTGATGATGTAATACCAGGAAACGGGGCGACAAGTGTCCTGCTCTCAGCCCATGACAAAGGACGTTCCATCCCTCGCCTGCCTCTCATAAGTAAGTTACAGTGAAGGCCGGATCACTGCCGCGGCGTCTCCCTATCCTGTCTTAACCCTCACCCTCTCATTCACTATTCCCTTCAGCGCCACAGCCACTCTTCTATCCTGCATTACTCTTCCACCCACTTCTGCATTCACTTCACCTTCTTCGCCGAATGTGCTCCCGAGGTACTAACATTCCTCCGTTGTTTCTAGCTCGTGGCTCGCTTGCCCAGTTTCATAATATGGATCTCCTTTATGTAAAGTAAGCGGTAAGCTCCGCCGTGTCTTAGTGACATGGCGATATAGAAATCCTGTGATGTGGTCAGGGACGGAACAAGGTGTGTGGTGTATTTTTCACTTTCAAGAAAAAGTAAACCCGCACATCGAATCAAACACATTCGCTGAATTGAAAAGGAAAAAAAAAAAAAAAAACTTATATAAAAATATTATGGCCTTGGTCATGCTGCTCGTCCCTCTGATGCTGAAGGCATTACCTCGGTCTGCCTGGCTGCCTGACCTATTTGAAAGAGGAAGAGCACGGGGAATTTCTGAAGGAATGTTATCCGTCGATACAGAATACATTTTTTAAACTGTCCAGAACGAAAGAAACACCAAGAAGCCACAATCAGAGAGGTAAAATTGTGGTTCTGAAGGATCTAAGCAATACCTTGTACCAAGCTCAAGAATAAAGAAATACTACTGGCTACGTATCATTACATGGAGCGTAAGTAATACAGGCGTGTCAAATACTGCTTCAATCAGTTTTCATTCACAATTGTCTCCAGTCATCGATACTTATAAGCACATCCCTGTCCGTCAGCTTCACGCCCGCAGCTCCCACCTTCGACGCCATCACGCCCACAGCTCCCAGCCTCGATGCCATCACGCCCACACCTCCCACCCTCGATGCCATTACGCCCACAGCTCCCACCCTCGACGCCATCACGCCCACAGCTCCCACCCTCGATGCCATCACGCCCACACCTCCCACCCTCGATGCCATCACGCCCACACCTCCCACCCTCGATGCCATCACGCCCACACCTCCCACCCTCGACGCCATCACGCCCACACCTCCCACCCTCGACGCCATCACGCCCGCAGCTCCCACCCTCGATGCCATCACGCCCTCCACCATGAGTGTCAGCGTTGCCACCACCTGTCGGCGTCGGCCACACCCCCTCCAGCAGGTGTGTGACCAGGTTCATAACTAAGACGTAAAAGTGTTGGTGCAGACGTGGCCGCGCCTTTACATGGCGTTTGTTCGGTGAAAACACAAAGGAGTTAAAACAAAAGTCTAAAAAAATCAGAGAAAGGAAAATAAACAAGCCCCTAAAAAATCAAAGCCAAAAGCGTTGCTTCAGTTTGTACAGAGTGGTTTTTACGTCCTTTTTTCTTATCTACGCAAAGAAAGACAGGCCTCGGGCTGAAAACAAACATGGGAGTAATGGCTGCTACGAGCCGTTTTAGTAAAGGAAACAGAAAGGGTGAACAAAGCAAAGCCAATTCAGTACGCGGGGCGGCCTGATGCTTCCATCTTGAAAGGCTAGAAGAGATAGAAAGAGGAAAAAAACACATGAGGGCAGACTATGAGTGTACTGGTTCTAAGTGTCATTTATTGTGTCACAAGTTCTGTTCTTGACGTGGGAATATGCAGAGTTAACAATGTCGCTCAGTATCACTCAATGACAAGCCGCACATCAACATATCAGACAACTTTGTGACTTGTGTGGACAGAAGGAACCCAACCTGGAGGCTCCGGCAACACAACACAAGGCCGCGCGGGTGTGTGGACGCCACCATTTCACGCGCTGCCTCTTCGGAATTTATCATCTTGTTCTTGATTCGTCAATATCCCAGAAGGCAGTGGTTCAAGGTCTTCCCCATTGCAATGACTGAATGAATCACACACGGGCATGAAGACACCACACATTTGGTAGACAAAGAGGACGACACGTTAGTATAATGGTAGATGAAAGATTACGGGATGAAGGTCTGAGGGATGAAGAAAACTATGAAGACCAGATAAATATAAGTATAGATGATTACGTAACGACATCACTTGCTCTCGCGCCCACGGTCTTCAATCTTCAGAATTTCCTCCCATCTGGCTTAGACTTCAATGGCATCAAGAAATTAATGAAAATGAGACGGTATATGTGCGGTAGACAGACAGAGGATGACGGGAGGAAGACAGGTGAAGGGACAGGTGGGAAGGAACCTCTGTCACGCGAGGCTCGACCGTTCGTCTTTAAGAAAACTTTCCCAGGACACTAATTAGCCAAGACGCTCACCTTGCACAGCCGCCGGCCAGGTGAGGAGCGGCGTAATGGGGTTATGGCGACCAGGTTATCGCTGTGCAACCTTTGTCACGCTGCCGAGCCCGTGACCCGCTGCCCTTAGCCTGCCCTGCTCCGCCTTGGATGCTATGCTTGCCTTGTTACCCGTCTGCCTGCACGCTGCCTTCCATTACAGGTCGTGGTAATATACATTCATAGGCAATATAAGTCATAAGATAATATAGGTTCATATAGAAATATAGGTAATATAAATTCATGACGGTGGTGATGTACCCGTGCTGCCATAACATAATTTGTCACTTAAACTTGACGCCATGAAAATGTATACTCGTGGGATAACAAATTGTAATATATATTCGTGACCGTCTGCTTCATCAGTTATGTTTTCCGCCCAGTGTACTTCTTGGTTAATCTAGATTATTATAAAAGACAAACAGAGTGGAGAGAAGTTCCTTTCAAGAGCAGCCACGGGAAACAGCAGTCCATCGAGCGTCCTGGGGAGACTCTCAGACGCAGCTTCAAAATGTTTATCGGTGCGGCCATGGGTGGGTTGGCGGCCTCCAGTGTTTGGCGAACGATGTGCACCCAGAGGAAGGGTCTCGGGTGGCCTAAAAATATCCCTTCTATCATACTTTATTCATTTTTTTTATTCTTTTTCATTCATTTTCATTTATCATTTTCATTTTTTTTTTTTTAGCATTCTTTACAAATGGGCCAAAATATCCCACCAAGCTATGCCACTCATTTGGTTATCCATGTCTCTCCGCTTCCCTTTAACACTAACATTACGTTGATTTTCTGTATCGAAGTGTGTATTTCATGTGAATCGTTTTGTATATTTAGTGCAGGAATAATGTATTTCAAGGATCCTTGTGAGCCAGGCGGGGCGGCGGGAGGCGGAGAGGGACAGCGGCGGACCTTGATTCCCGCCTAGATAACCGCACTGCAAAACTACCCCTTTCTTTTTCCCTTCTTTTTAAATTTATCTTCTTCTTCTTCTTCTTCCTCTTTGTATATTTGCTCTTTCATTTTTTTCTGTTTCTCTTCTTCTTCTTCTTCTTTGCATATTTGCCTTTTGGTTTTTTTCTGTTTCTATTTTTCTTCTTCTTCTTCTTCATGATCTTCTTTTTCCTCTTCTTTTTTGGTTTCTTCTTTATCTTTTCTTCTTCGTCTTCTCTATCACTGCCATGCATTTTCATTTTTCCTCAACGTTCTCATCAATTTCCCTTTTCATTTTGCTTTACGCTTTCCTTACCTCATCCCGACTCCTACCTTGATGTACTTTTCTAACAACATCATTTGTGGATATTGATGTGGATAATTCAATTTTTTTCTTTTGAATATTTTCCTCGTTTATTGTCCTTACTTAATTATTCTATTATTTTCATTAATTACTCTATTCACCATAGCATTAACTTATTGAGCACTTGGAGTAAACACAATATAATCTTAATAAACATACTCCATCATATTACTACAAGAAAGAATCTTTATCATTATTGTATTCATAACGAGCGTGATTCTACTACCTAACAATGATGAGGTTTTATGAAGTGTGAGATTGACGCCTCATCTTTATACGCATTGACTTATTCATGGCGTACTAATGACCACCACAATTACCACTTAGCTCGTGTTGAACAAACCTCGCCTTACTTCACCTTACAGAAATTTTACGCGTCCTTTCTGTGTTTTTAATTGTGTTGTTAATTCATCCAGCGCACAACAAGGCACATCACACGTCTCCGCCCTTAAGCAAAACAAATAACAAGAAAGCAAAACAACGTAGCGCATTAGAATGATCTCCATATAACTACCTCATGACTTCCTGACCTCGGTATGTCTAGTACCACCCCCCGTATCTCCAAATATCTAGCCAGGATCGTTCTAGACCCCGAGGCACGTATCCCTATCGCCCAGACCCCCACAATCCCACCCCTGCCCGGTCCCCACAACAAAGACTCCGACTCATCGGGAGCACCTCGAGGAGAGACTTAATATTGGTGATAAAAGCTCGCCAGGGTCTCGGTCACCTCCTTAACGATGGTGTTGCGATGCGCGGTGGCCCGTCTCGCGCGGGTCATGTTCTGAGCTGAATTTAGTGGTCTCCCGGCACCATTAAGTGCAGTCTCAGGCCACGATATCGGCCAGATGAGGTCCTGCTTGCATTATTGAAGGTTTCCCGGCGTGGCGTTAGGTTGGGTTTGCCTGAGCTGCGTGCGTTTTAAGGTCTGCATGGCTGATTTCGTATTCCAGGACTGGCGGCCAGGGCTGAGGGACCTCGCCTGCTCCCAGCCCTTCAATATTTAAATTCCTCCCGGCAGTCAGGTAAGCTCTTCCCCCATATTAAAAGTCCATTTGGCCCTCGACACACGCGCGTGCACCCGCCCCCTGACCCGCGCGCCATCCCGGGCTGACACTGACGCACGGGGAGCGGCTTGCTGGTGTGCGAGTTGGCGGAACAGACGCAAAGGTCGTTCTTTGCGTGGTTTCAAGCGACAGGCATTTACACGGCGTGCACGGGCGCTGGTGTGGCCGCGTGCACCTGGCGTGACGCCTCGGACACTCTGCGTCACCTTTGGGGCTCCAGAGGGGAAGTGCCGACAATGCCTATGGGTCCCATGAACTATACAGAAAAGGGTGGTTGAGCAAGGCTTACCCCACGACTCGCCAACCCACCATTGCATAAAGGTCACCAAAGGAGCCAGAAACGACGTCTGGGACAGAGGAGTGGCATGCGGTCGTCAGACGTCCCTTCCCCGGCCATCACCCGCTTCCCCTTCGGTATTCGATTAAGCAAGCCGCCTCCCTGCCGCCCTGCCCATCGCCCCGCGGCCCTTGTCACCGTCACGCATCTAAATCATAACTCTCGAGGTCCCGGGACAGCCAGGGAATCACATGGAATTCGGAATAGCCAGAGCAGTTCCAGTCGTCTTTCCAGGCCGCAGAATCTTCGGTCATGGATGTCTCGAGCCAATGGACTGTGAATGACCATTCTGGAGGCACCGGGAGCCCAAGCCACAGGAAGCTGGCGGGGAGTGTGGGTCGTGCGGCGGGGGCAGCGAGGGCGGGAATGGCGGGAGAGGCCGGGCCGCGGAGGAGGGGTGTCCGGCCGAGCCCGGGAACGATGGCCTCTGGCTGGAATGGTGGCCAATTATCAGGAATATTTGGTGGTCATTCCTCATTTGGGAATCACCAGCCTCCCTGAATGGTGAAATTATGTCTGAGAGTCGCGCTACTCTCTTTGTGTCTGTCTTCCTCTCCGTCCGTCTGAAGGCTTCAACATAGATTTGTATTTTCCACATTCCCGGGTATAAATGTTCCTGTCTTTCAGTGTTAGCTTATTGGTTTGCTTGTACTGATTACCGAGTCCAGCAACGTGCCACTCTGGATTGTATAAATATAGTTCCTTGCTTGTTTGCCGGTCTGCCTAATATTCTGGTGCACACCCCTGGCGACGCCTTTCGGGTCGCCACACCACGACAGCGACGCTCGGCCCTGCACCCGAACAGTAGCCCCGACGCCGCCTGGCCCGACAACCCTATACGTGTATCTCCCTCCCTCCCCTAACCCGACGTGAATCCCCCTCCCTCCCCCAACCCAAGGTGCATCCCCCTGCCCCACAGCCACAGTCCGACGTGCATCCCCCTCCCCCTCAACCCGACGTTCATCCCCTCCCCTTCAGCCCCCCACCCGACGTGCATCCCCTCCCCCTCATCCCCCAACACAGGTCCTGACTCGATCTTGAGGCAGGGGAGGGGGGCGTGATGGCGTGACTGGCATTCCTCACACCACACTCCCTGCTTTCCAGCTTCCCATACCTCCCGCCACTCCACTCCACTCTCCACCATCCACTCCTCGTCTCCCTCCCCACACGCTGCTGCGTCTCCCCGTCCTCCTATAAAGAGTCTGTGCTGTACAAAAGTTTCTGGCCGAGCACCGCCGACACAGCTCACCTGGTGGCCCGCGGCGGCCGTCAGGATTTTTCTGTCATTTTATAGAACTGTACGGCTTCACCTGCCTAAATGCATTTCCGTTCTCGTATTTTCTATGTATGTATTCATTTTTACATTCATTTTGTTGCACTCCCCTTCTCTCTCTCTCTCTCTCTCTCTCTCTCTCTCTCTCTCTCTCTCTCTCTCTCTCTCTCTCTCTCTCTCTCTCTCTCTCTCTCTCTCTCTCTCTCTCTCTCTCTCTCTCTCTCTCTCTCTCTCTCTCTCTCTCTCTCTCTCTCTCTCTCTCTTTCTCTCTCTCTCTCTCTTTCAAACGTTACCATAAGATCAAGAAAATGTTCTGCTCATAACACGCCGGCAAACTTGCCGTCAACAGCTTATGAAAATATTCTTGAAATCATAATTACAAGGTAATGATTTACGTACCATTCATCAACATGATTACAGTTGGTATATAGTTGTTATCTATGATTTTTTTAGATCATGCAAAGCAACAATAGACTCAACATCCTGCAAAGGTTCGTGCGAAACTACAACTTGTCCAATTTTGAGTGATGAAGTTAATCCCTCCTCTTGCATGACAAAATGCCTTACATGGGAAGCCTGGCTGTGCACATGTTGGAACATTTTTCTCGGGAGGAATCACGTTCCCGTTAAAATCCAGTCAAATGTTTTTAACAGATCGTACAACATTCACGGATGTTAAGGTAACGGGTAATCTTTTGATACTGTCTTGCCGATAAAAATGAATTACATTATTACTTAGAAGTGGATATGTGACTCAATTTAGCAATATTTGCTTTCAAAAAGTTGTTGCTATGGATTGAAATAAAACTTCATTCTATATAAGTTGTCTTGCGTAGCACAGCCAAAGAAATAAACCTGACCATCGTTCACTTCAACGGAGAATGCATCCGCTGAGTCCTTCGTGGTTGTTTGACTTCTATTCTCTGTAAAAGAACTTGTATCTTGAACTAGATCACTTATTCTAAGCCCAAGGACTTGGCCTGGATTTCTTTGAGAGAGCAAGAAAATATAAAACAAACAAAACAGGTGAAATAAGATTATCATTTATAATCTTATTTGTGCTGCAATATCTGCCTCGACCTGCCCATCACAGTGAAAACAAAGATGGTGCTTGGCAGACGTCCCAGGCAGCGTTATTATAACAGCAGCCGTGTGTTGCACCTTGACAGTCGCGCAGGTGTAAGGCTTCAAAACACCTTCGAGGGCAAGGCAGGTAAAGGACAGTTAGGAACGTGTCAACAACATGAATTGCATGAGAGAGAGAGAGAGAGAGAGAGAGAGAGAGAGAGAGAGAGAGAGAGAGAGAGAGAGAGAGAGAGAGAGAGAGAGAGAGAGAGAGAGAGAGAGAGAGAGAGAGAGAGAGAGAGAGAGAGAGAGAGAGAGAGAGAGAGAGAGAGAGAGAGAGAGAGAGAGAGAGAGAGAGAGAGTGTATAACTTCAAACTACAGAAGATAATCAAACAAAATACCATCGTGTTCCTTCCATCCTTCTCCATTCCCTCAACTTCCTTCCCTAACTTCTCTAAGTCACTCTGTCTCTTCGCTTCCTATCAGTCTCAACTCTTTGTCTTTTCCATTCCTCTCTTAACCCCCTTTTTTATCCCTTCCCTTTCCCTTAACACCCTTACTTCCCTTAGTGTCTTCAACCCTGCCTCT
>JACEEZ010006319.1:417077-419577 GCA_016584305.1 Chionoecetes opilio | reverse complement strand
TATTATTATTATTATTATTATTATTATTATTATTATTATTGCATCATTATCAATGTTGTTGCTATTATCATTACTATTATTATTATAATTATCTTTATTGTTATTAAAAACAGTATTATTACTTGCATAATTTACCCGTTATAAGTAAATGTAAGTTATAAATCATGTATATGTAGCACAATAGAGAAAAAGACTTGTCCAGCCTGATTCTGCGGCCTCACCTTCGGCGGGAAGGGAAGGAAGAAAGAAAAGTTAGGAGGAAAAAAATATATGACAAGACTTCGTTAGAGGATTAGATCTCTGTGCGATCTTTATCTTGCGTCCCATTTCTTGCATTTCTCTTCCTGCATCCTCTTGCCTCACACCTGCTTTCCAGCCTCACGCTCCTCCTCCTCCTCCTCCTCCTCCTCTTCCTCCTCCTCCTCCTCCTCCTAAACATTTGGCAAACAGTGATCACAGGTTAATCAGATGCGGCATAAATTGCAATGTAGACATCACAGAAAATCGGTTATTAGTTCCCAATTATAATAAAGCAGATTTCACGAAGATCAGCAGGGTACTAAGCGAAGTTGATTGGGTTGCTCTACTAAATGGTAATAACGCCGAAAACATGTGTAATTTATTCACAAATAAACTCCAATCGGTGGTTGAAAAACATGTTCCCATGATAAGAAAACGTCTGAATAACATAAACAAACCCAGTTAGATGACTAATGAGATTCAACAAATCATTGGCAGTAAGCGCCGAGCGTATAAAGTTTACAAGCGATCAAATGCGGACTGCGATTCTAGAGAATATAATGACGTAAAACGTCGTTGCAAAGGATTAATAAAGACTAAAAAGCGCGAGTATGAAGAAAAAATTGCAAAGGAATCCAAATCAAACCCAAAAAGGTTCTTTCAATACGTTCGAAGTAAGAAAAACGTCAAAACAAGTATTGGGCCACTGAAAGATAAAAATAACATCTTGGTAAATGATAATAAGAGCATGGCGTTCGTACTCAATGATTACTTTAATGCGGTATTTATTAAAGAAGACGAAGCTCCATTACCAGAACCAGTAACCATGTATGCGGGACTCGAAAGTGATAGATTGGAAATAGGAGAGATAACAGTAGACGAAATATCAAAGTATTTGCAGAAACTCGACCCAGCAAAATCCGCGGGGGTGGACGAAATTTCGCCGCGATTACTTCGCGAATGTCACAGTCAACTTTCGCTCCCATTAAAGATTATTCTCAATAAATCGCTAATGGGCAAAAATGTTCCTAGTATGTGGAAATTGGCTAATGTTACACCGATATTCAAGAAAGGGAGTAAGAGCCTCGCAAGTAATTATCGCCCAATTAGTCTAACGTCTGTGATTGTTAAACTATTTGAGAAAATATTGCGGGATAAAATAGTGTCTTTTCTCGATGAAAATAACTCAATACTAAACTCCCAGCATGGATTTCGAAATAAGAGATCCTGCTTAACAAACCTACTCGATTTTTTTAATGTCATTTATTCAAACTGGGACGCTAAAATTCCCTCGGATGTAATATACCTGATTTTCAGAAAGCCTTCGATACAGTTCCCCATAAGCGACTGTTGACCAAGCTAAGGGCACATGGCTTAGGAGAGCAATTATGTTCATGGATTGGCGATTGGCTTTCAAATCGTAAACAACGGGTAGTAATAAGTGGCGAGGCATCTGATTGGTTAGATGTCACTAGTGGGGTGCCTCAGGGCTCGGTCTTAGGTCCTATTCTTTTTCTGATATATATCAACGATCTGGACTGCGGACTTGTATCTAAAATATCGAAATTTGCAGATGACACCAAATTAGGCGGTAAAGCATATACTAGAGAAAACTGCGAACTCATACAAAGTGATCTCGACAAACTATCAGATTGGAGTGATAAATGGCTATTAAAATAAAATTCCGATAAATGTAAAGTAATGCATATAGGCAACGATAACCTCAAATATAACTATCAAATGCAAAATAAATCGTTAACTGAAGTACAGCAGGAAAAGGATTTAGGTGTCATCATCAGTAATGATCTGAAAACCAGTCCGCATTACCTAGCTGCCAGTAAAAATGCGAATATGGTGTTGGGCTTTATTAAACGCAACTTTGAACATAAAACTCCGTAAGTAATGACACAATTATACACGTCCTTGGTTAGGCCGCACTTGGAATATGCCGTTCAATTCTGGTCGCCCTGTTTCGTAAAAGATCAAGCCAAATTGGAATCAGTGCAAAGAAGAGCAACCAAACAAATTCCATCTCTGCGAAATTCATCTTATGAAGAGAGACTGCGGAAACTTAATATGTTTTCCTTAAAGGATCGCAGAATCCGTGGGGACTTGATAGAAACCTTTAAGATCCTAAAAGGATTTGATGTCATTAATCAAGAGAACCTATTCGAGCTTTCAACTCAAGTGACAACAAGAAATAATGGTTTAAAACTAAACGGTCAACGTTGCATCACCGATCTCCGTAAAAATTATTTCA
>JACEEZ010006319.1:407077-414577 GCA_016584305.1 Chionoecetes opilio | reverse complement strand
TGGTAAAATATCAAGCATAGATCTTATATTTCTCTTCTCACTGTAACTTCAGCCATCATAATATATAGAGATTAGATTAATTAGATATTTATTGACCACAAAAATACAAATACACGAAGCAGCAATTTTTATTTATAGTTTATGGTCCATATATAAACCATAAAACACAACATTTGAAGAAAAAAAGACTTAATATAACAAAACAAAGAAAAGAAAAACCATAATACTAAAAAAATATACTACTATAATACTATACATTGGGTTTTCTCCAACACATATGATAATACGTATATTTTTTATAGATATATTTATGTTACGTTACCTGTGAATTTACTTACATAAAAGATACATTTACAATAGTTTTCATCGCTTTATAAAGACAAGACGTGTAGTTTTTCCTGCTTTGGACACTTTCTCACAGTATTGTCCTCGGTGATTCCATTATCATGTTACTCTCTGTGCTTGATCGAATTACGGGGTGAGAAGGATGAAGGTAAAGAGGGGGGAGGAGGAGGGAGGAGGAGGAGGAGAGGAGGAGGAGGAGGAGGAGGAGGAGGAGGAGGAGGAGGAGGAGGAGAGGAGGAGGAGGAGGAGGGAGGAGGATTACATAGGATTACATAGGAATAACAGACGGAACCTATTGGTCCATGACGAGGGTATCTGCTGAACTACATACTACTAACTATCAACTACTTGTAAGAAAACAGTTGGAAAATGATACCATGTCCTTAAAAGAAGATAGGAAAATGGAAGTTTCGTAGTGCAGAAAAATAGGGTATGAAATATACTAACTACAACTACCACTACCACTACAACTAATCGATCCGGGGGACTAAATATGAATTCGCAGGGCACTATCAATACCCATTTACTTTACAGTGCGCGTCAAGCGAGGAGGAGGAGGAGGAGGAGGAGGAGGAGGAGGAGGAGGAGGAGGAGGAGGAGGAGGAGGAGGAGGAGGAGGAGGAGGCTGGAACGCAGGTGTGAGGCAAGGGAAGGGAGGTGGACAAATGCAAGAAATGAGACGCAAGGAATAGATCGCATTGAGAGAAAAAGATGATGTGAGATAAGTAAAAGCTATGTATGTGTCGTGCACAACTATTGAAGAAAAAAAATATGATAATCGCTTATAGTGAACGGCCTATGAAAGTAAATGCATCTATTAAGATAATCAAAGCTGAGAGGTCTCTGTATTAATTTTATAACACGAGTATATAGGTAGCATGAAATAAGTCTTTGTATAAGGTATGACAGTAGCCAAAACATGTGGGCGAGAGGAAGTAATGTGTGTGGAGTAGTGTGGCTAAATAGAAATAACCATCGGATAATTCGGACTTTCGGTTAATTCGACCCAGGTCTCTCCCCAATTAGTTCGAATTAGAGAGGGTTTTCTGTATACATATAGTAACAGCTAAGGATTGCTTTAAGGAGTGCGTGAGGAAGAGCGCAGTGCAGATGAGAAGAAAAAACATAGAAAAAGCATAGCAAGTGTCAAGAAAAAGTTGCGTGCGTGTTCTTGCTCTATTTGTCTGATCAAATTTCCCTTCACACAAACGGAGCCTCAGTAATTTTTTATGAGCCACAAAAAAACTCCTTAATTTGTCAGTTTATGGGAATGTACAAAAAACCCGGATACTACAAATTATAATCTCATAAGAATTAGTTTAGTTGTGTTAACGACTAATAGTGATTTCGTGTGTGTGTGTGTGTGTGTGTGTGTGTGTGTGTGTGTGTGTGTGTGTGTGTGTGTGTATGTGTGTGTGTGTGTGTGTGCTATGTTGGTTTTTTTTGGTGTGTTGTGTGTGTGTGTTGTGCTATGTGTGTGTGTGTGTGTGTGTGTGTGTGTGTGTGTGTGTGTGTGGTGTGTGTGTGTGTGTGTGTTTTTTATTCACCATTACATCATGAAACGTCACTCAGCACTGAATTTGACACACACACACACACACACACACACACACACACACACACACACACACACACATGCCCCTCCCCACACACACGCACTTCCAACAGTCACGCAATAATCCACTTAAGACAAACACCTGCACTACTAACCGTGGGTGAAGGCCTTGTCGCACCTGTGTATACCAACATCTAAACGTCTCACTAATCCTAGGTCTCTGTAAATACCTAACCTAACCTAACCTAACCTAACCTCAGCCTAACCTAACATAACCTAACCTAACCTAACCTCAGCCTAACCTAACCTAACCTAACCTCAGCCTAACCTAACCTAACCTCAGCCTAACCTAACCTAACCTAATCTAACTAACCTAACCTAACCTAACTTAACATAACCTAACCTAACCTCAGCCTAACCTAACCTAACCTAACCTAACCAAAATATAAACGTCTCATTAATCCTAGGTCTCTGTAAATACCTAACCTTACCTAACCTAACCTAACCTCAGCCTAACCTAACCTCAGCCTAACCTAACCTAAACTAACCTAACTTAACGGCCAATACGTTTGTGGTCGAAACGTCCGTGGCCGAAACGTCTGGTTACCGTGTATATCTGTGGCCGTGGTGTGCCGAGACGGTAAGGACACAGCCTCCTTACACCACCTCAAATAACACGTGACGATATACACAAACACGTCATTACACGTTATCGCACACTTCACTTAATGGTTCTTCTAGTAACAATGAATCAAGAAATATATATAAAGTTGGTACAGTACTACATTACACACGGATTCATCGATATTTTGACTTACACAAACACGTCATTACATATTATCGCACACCTCACTTTATCTCGTACCAATGAACATAGATTTATATATAAAGTAGGAACAGTACTACATTAGGATTCATCGATATATTTTACTTATACACGCAAGATATATATATTTAAGTGTATTTGAGTATATACACTTACATACGAGAACATGACTATTATAACACGTACGCATATACATTACGTTTACACCTCACCTGTGTTATATAATGGCAGGAAAATATCTCTTTAATAGCACGACGGAAAGTGTTACATAAACAGTATAAATATATAAGCGTGAACACACACACACACACACACACACACACACACACACACATGCAAACCTGACACCGAGTGGAAAATTATAAATATTTCTTCAGCAAATTTACTAGATCGTCGTGTTATTATTCACTTAACTATTCATTACGGTCATTTACTCGTAACAGCACCCGTCCTCTTGGTACAGGATTATGAATTACCATGCTTAAAGGTGCACTGAACCTTTCCCTTCACACTGCTTCTATATCCTACACACCTAACTACCCTTTAAACTGTACGAATAAATGTAACTTGTGTCTGATTCCTTACATCACTCCTCCCTTGCTTACATTTCTTTACTATTATTTCCTACTATCACACTCTATTTCATCCTCTTCCGTCCTACCACCTTCACACTACACCCTCCCATAGGATCTACAGTATGTCCCTACACTCCCTAGCGGCGCCTTGTAGACTCAAAACGTCATAAGTCTACGAGCGGCAGCCTAAACAATGGTAGCGACAGGCGAGTCACCACCACCACAACCACCCTTCGCCATCTCTGGGTAAGCGGCGGCCGAGAGAGGAACACCGCGCGCCATCTATTGAGAGAACTCTGAACTTCTCTTCCTCGCGCTCTTAACACTCAAGTTTCTGGATTTTTACATGAGAAGAATAAATCAAATGAGTTTATTTTTCGTGTCTTATTTTTCGTTAGTTTTGTAAGTGACGGTTTAGGTTAGATGATGTAATTAATACTTCCTCGTTCTTTAGCAAGTAAGAAAATCGAGCCAGATCACCTTTGGAAATTTTTGAAGGCATGTTGTGATGGTGTATCCGTCCCTTCTTTGTGAGTGTTGAGAGAGAGAGAGAGAGAGAGAGAGAGAGAGAGAGAGAGAGAGAGAGAGAGAGAGAGCGCAGTATATTAGGAGGTAGCAATTATTCTTCCAGACTTTTATTTCAATTTGTCGCAAGTGATGAAAAGACTGAAGAATATAGTCATCTAATTTTCTTTTTTTTCTCTCTCTCTCTCTCTCTCTCTCTCTCTCTCTCTCTCTCTCTCTCTCTCTCTCTCTCTCTCTCTCTCTCTCTCTCTCTCTCTCTCTCTCTCTCTCTCTCTCTCTCCTTGTCGTTACTTTGCTCCTCTTTCCCTTTAATTCCCTCAGACTTTTTTCATAGATTAAGAATTTATAAACTATTTTCCCTCCAGGCTCCTGTACTTCCCTCCCTCCTTCCCTCTACTTCACAATCTTTTTTATTTCTCCTTCCCGCAAAATCCCTCTTATTTCCTCAGTTTCTTTTAGCGTTCTGTGGTTTCCTTTCCTCTTATCCTATCATCATACTCTTTGTTTGATTCAAATCGCTATTTTGTCTTATACGTGATTATCATTATTACCTTTTTGCACCTCCTCCCACTCCTCTTCTTCCATTCTATTACCTCCACGACCCTTATTTTATCTTATTTATATAACTCACTTATGTATATATTTTATCTTCCTTTACTACTATGAGCTGTGATCTTGAATTAGAACAAAATATATAGTCAATTAAACAGTGACGGGTAAAAATATAACAAATCAATGACGAATTATCAAAGACACCAACATGAAAAGACGAGGAATGTGAGAAAGTGGAGAAGCAATGAGTATTATAGCTTCGAAAACACCACCGTGGATGATTTATAGGTGGAAATTAAATGGAATATATTGGGTGATTTAGCTCTGTGTCCTTTCCCTCCCTACTAGACTTGCGACTCCCCTCTTCTCCCCTCATTCTCCCCTCTTCTCCCCTCCTTCTCCCCTCCTTCTCCCCTCCTTCTCCCCTCCTTCTCCCCTCTTCTCCCCTCCTTCCCTCAGATGATGATGGTGATGCTGAGGGCGGAACACGGTTGCGACAAGGCTTACTGACTCACACGAAAAGAACTACGCTAAGTAATGCTCGCTGAGTGGGGGAAACATGGTTATTCCCCCTGAGTGGCCTTGTTGATGTCTGTCTACGCCGCGGATAACGACCAAGACTTATTTTTCTGTCTGTCTCTCTCTCTTTCTCTATATCTATCTATCTATCTATTTCTCTCTCTATCTATCTATTTATCTCTCTTTCTATCTATTTCTCTCTATCTATCTATTTCTCTCTCTATCTCTCTCTATCACTTTTTTTTTTCTCTCTCTCTCTCTCTCTCTCCTCCTCTCCTCTCTCTCTCCTCTCTCTCTCTCCTCTCTCTCTCTTCTCTTCTCTCTCCCCTCTCTCTCTCTCTCTCCTCTCCTCTCTCTCTCTCTCTCTCCTCTCTCTCTCTCTCTCGCTCGCTCGCTCGCTCGCTCGTTCTCCTCTCTCTCTCTCTCTCTCTCTCTCTCTCTCTCTCTCTCTCCCCTCTCTCTCTCTCCTCTCCTCTCTCTCCTCTCTCTCTCTCTCTCCTCTCTCTCTCTCTCTCTCTCTCACAAACACACGAAACATCATTGTTACTGTTACTATCAATACTATTACTACTATTATCATTACTATAATTAATCATCCTCATCAAGGATATCAGCATCCTTATTATTTTCATTATTATTGTTATCCTAATTACTATAATTATTATCATCATTATCAATTTTATTATTATCATTATTTTTATTATCATTAACATTACTATTATCATTATTGCCATTATTGTTATTATTATAATCATTGCTATTACTATCAATATTATTACTTTTCCTTGTTTACATCACTAAGTTCATATCGAGACAGTTAAAGAAGGATTAGTTTCCTCTTGATACATATTTTATGAGAATTTCGTTTGGGCAATATCAAAAGAGCTACACACACACACACACACACACACACACACACACACACACACACACACACACACACACACACACACACACACACACACACACACACACACACACACACACCACACACACACACACACACACACACACACACACACACACACACACACACACACACACACACACACCGTTCCCCTTGGTGGCTCCCTGTTACCAGACACCCTGTACTGCGTCAGGTAACCCGTCAACCCCTATCTTCCTAACCTAACCTATCCTAACATAACCTAGCCTAACCCCATCTTCCTAACCCTACAGAAATGCAAAGAGCAATCATACCATCATAACTTCTTCCTTTTTACAATTTTTTTTTTTTTCTCTCTCTCTCTCTCTCTCTCTCCTCTCTCTCTCCTCTCTCTCTCTCTCTCTCCTCTCTCTCTCTCTCTCTCTCCTCTCTCTCTCTCTCTCTCTCTCTCTCTCTCTCTCTCTCCTCTCTCTCTCTCTCTCTCTCTCTCTCTCTAATCTAAGAAAACGATAATGCATACGATACAATTACACATATTCTTAACTCTTCAAAACATTTATTTTCTATTTTTTACATCACAAAGGACTGGCCAAGGGCAAAAAAAAAAGTAACATATAGACCGCTTAGTTGCCAGTCATGTAGATGCATTCATGTTCATTCTTTGTTGTGCATAGGGAACACACAATACAGCACATTTATACATACCTATTTCGCATGCAGTGTACATACCAGTCTTTTATCCTGACTACAAATATTCCAACGCCCTAAACGTAAAATAAAAATATATATAAAAAAATCTCCTCACACCAATTATTCTCCCTTGCATCAAGTGGGCAATCTGATATACAAACATAAAATGGTATCATAGTAATTCTCAACCAACTGAACCATTCATTACTCACGTCAAATGGCCTAATTTACCCCCAAAAGAAAAGATAATGCAGTTTAATATTCTTCGTATCAACAACAGGAAGACGATTTGAGGTCGCCCATAATTTCCCAAAGATCAGTAAAGATAAAAACCCAACACTTTGAATACAGTAATCACAAGGGTAGATAAAAAAAAAAAAATCATTCACAATCGCTATCGGTAAAAAAAAAAATTAATCCCAACTTCCCCCTCAGTAATTTGTGTCCTTACTCGGCAAATAGGTAACCGGAGGCACATTTCTCCCTTCACTTAGGCAACTATAAAATGAGTCCAAATCTTGAACATAAATTAAACAGAGACCCGGAACTAAACGTGAATATTGAAAACATTCCCAGACATTATTGACCACAAAATGAATGTCAGTGTATTTTATGAGAGTCTTATCACTCTTATCAGCATCGCCTGTCCCTGTTTATGTATCTTTCAAGCACACACAGACACCACAAACACACTCTTATTTGTTAGTCATGCCTCAAGCGCCACAAACTACCACACTATAGATCATGTCATAAATAATATAAATAAAAGATAGCCTACAAGACCAATAGGCTCAAACGTAAATAAAAAAATATAAAAAATGTCACGTCACACCAAAAGATGGAACTTGTAACATTAGACGAGCACATGAATTTGAGGTTTATACATAGCTTTGATTATATCCTATTGCATCATTATCATTATTACTTGAGTTGTTCTATTGTTGTTTTTTGGTTATCATTATTAGTATTGTTTTTGTTCTTGATGATGGTAATGATGATAGTATTATTTTTATAGTTATCATTATCA
>JACEEZ010006319.1:399577-402077 GCA_016584305.1 Chionoecetes opilio | reverse complement strand
GTCTAGCTTCCTCCACCGCCCTCACAACCCTCCAACCTTCCACTTACACAACACCGCTCCACCGTCCCTCCACCATACAACTCACACTTCCCCAACCATTCCACATCCCCCATACTCCCACTCCTCTAAATACCCCAATACGAATCTCCACCACATCTATCCCCCACCACATAGATACTACCCTACCGTTTCTACCCAAACACCACTCACACCCTACCGTCCCTCCACTATCCTACCCACACCTCCCCAACCATTCCACATCCCCCGTATACTCCTACTCCCCTATAACCCCCACTATATCCCCCACTACTACCCCCCACCGCCCAGATACCCCACCACTCACCCCCTCCCGCTCACTGCTCACCGTTCATACTCACACCCGCGCCGTTATAAAGTGGCAACATTAATACCACTACAAATATTGGTTTAGTAAAGAAATAAATAAATGTATGAATATATTCAATTAAAATTAATATTTATGAGTATTTGTAAAAAACACCTGCGCGCGCGGTCGTGTGTGTGTGTGTGTGTGTGTGTGTTTTGTGTGTGTGTGTGTGTGTGTGTGTGTGTGTGTGTGTGTGTGTGTGTGTGTGTGTGTGTGTGTGTGTGTGTGTGTGTTTATGGTTACTTTTCCATCTCTTTTTATTTCCCTTTCTCCCTCGCATCTATAAATAAATCATGTGAGCTAAAGGTTTGCGTGCCTTATGTGACAAGCGAGGGAGGCGGAGAGAGACTGGGAAGTATTAGAGTGGTGTGCGGCAGACAGAGGCGCGAGGGAGGGCAGCTGTGACGCAAAACAGAGTGAAGATAAATACGATTAAACACGTGTGAAAAACTCGTTTGGAATAGACAGGTGGACTCTTACTGATTGACGGACCTGGGATACATGTGGATGAGCTGATACATGAGGTGATACGTGAAATATTGCACCTATGTAACGTGTGAGTGTTAATGACAAGCGTGTTATAGGTATACAGGTGCGAGGGGTGACACGTATAGGTGACAGGTGTAACATTTTGTAGGGTGAGATTACATGTGGAAGAGACAGGTGATGGAAAAATAAGCCTGTGTGTTATCAGATGTGGAAGACACGGACATAATAAAGGCAAGTGTGAGAGATAGACTTTACGAGGCGAATGTGATCGAAAAACATAAACTTCAACCGATACTTAAAAGGAAACAATACACAACCTCAACCTCAACCCAACCACAACCCAACCACAACCACTCATATACCAAACATCTTATTGTGTATGCATGCTATAAATTTTCCCTCATCGATCACTCACGGACAATGCTCCTGAACCTCCCTTCCCAACACAATTTTCTCCTAGATCAATTGACTTTTAAAGATGATGAAGATGATTTTAAAGATGACTTTTTAAAGATAGATGGTCAATTAATCTTGCCTTTCTCCCTCGTTCACTCAACCTCAGCCACTCGCCTAAAGACACGTCCTCACCTCAACCCCAAACAGTTCCTGGTCTTGTACTCACGGAGAGAAGCCTTCCACACCAGCTCTACCTTGCACGAGCCCCACAACTGCTTGGCAATGTTGAGACGGGGTAGGAGGGAAAGGAGAGAGGATGAGTAGGGAGAGAGAGGAAGAGGGAGGGCAGATGAGAGAGAAGGTGGGGGGATGGAGGAGGAAGGATCCGGCTCAGACAGAAACCCTCCTCGTGATTTTCTTTCAAGGTTCCGTCGCCCCCTTCTTAAATCACCGACTCGCCAGCTAACCAGATGACAACCCGTTCTGATCAGCAGCCCCCATCACCTACCAGCGCCCAAAGATGAACCACTTATTATTCAGCACTGATTCGGAACTTACCTAAAGCACTAAAGCAAAGTCCGGCAGAAGGCACAACAAGAGGCTTTGGTCACGATGCTATACTGATTTCGCCGCTGGTTCGGGCGATGAAAAGGGATTAAGCGATGACGGTGAAAAACTCCCTCGTGGAAATTTTCTGCGGCTTCGTCTCTCATTTGCTGATCAACATTGCAAAGTATCAGGTTATCCCCGCGAGCCATGTGCAGCCTGCGTCCCGAATGTGTCTATGGCTTCGATTTCCAACCATTCTTAAACCTACACCATACCTTCAAAACAAGACCCAATGGCGCTGATTCCTTGACGCAAAGCACAGCGCCTGGAAGACTGAACCAATGCATCAACGGGATGCTTTGATAATGATAATAATAATAACTCATGATTAATTAGACACATTCGGAAGGCAGGTCCCCAGTGTTCTGAGAGCCCCGCACAGCCGACCGCCGGGCCCCAACAGGTGACCCTAGCCAGCTACTGAGGCGCCGCCCTGGGGAAGGCAGGGGAGGGGAGGGGAGGGGAGGGGAGGGGGAGGGGAGGGGAGGGAGGTCGCTGCCACGTGAGAAGGGAAATGAACAAAAAAATAAGAGTAGTTAAAGCGAAACTCAGAAAATGGAACAGATTAATAGGAATATGGTTATAAAGTGTATGGTAATAAATGTGTGTGTGTGTGTGTGT
>JACEEZ010006319.1:392077-394577 GCA_016584305.1 Chionoecetes opilio | reverse complement strand
ATCTAGTTCTTCATATGTATAAAGCCCGAAAAACACACATGCACACACAAACAAACAAAAACACATCATCATCATCATCATCATCACCATCACCCCAAGTAATTAGACACACATATTCAACATTTTATCAAACACTTAGGCATTTTTTATTAGAATACCCCAAGTCAAGCAGGCACCTCGCTCCCCGCTTGAAGGCAATTACAGGTTTATTTACAGAAGCCCTGAAGTGGAGCGCTTGGAAGGGCAAAATGGCTGCATTCTAAAGGGCTTCCGTTATTGCCTATAGCTGGCCCGCCCCTCGCTGATCAAGTATTTAGGGCGACATCAAACGGGTGGCTGATGAGGAAGAGGTGGAGAAGGAGGGCAAGGAGGTGGAAGGGCAAGCAAAAGGTGGAGCAAGCAGGAGGTGGAGCAAGCAGGAGGTGGATGGAAGGAGGAGGAGGAGGGCAAGCAGAAGGTGGAGCAAGCAGGAGGTGGATGGAAGGAGGAGGTGGAAGGCAAGCAGATGGTGGGGGGCAAGCAGAAGGTGGAGCAAGCAGGAGATGGAGCAAGCAGGAGGTAGAACAACCAGAAGGTGGAGCAGGCTGGAGGTGGAGCAAGCAGGAAGTGGAGCAGGCAGAAGGTGGAGCAAGCAGGAGGTGTTATAGATTCTCTGCAAGACTTTATGGGTATCAGGCAGGACTAAGAACTGCCTGACGAAGAGGTAGGATGAAAAAATGGATAGAAAAATAAGATGGAAATGGAAAAATGGATGGAAAAATAAGCAGCAGGAAAGAAGACCATTAAACATGAAAAAATGTAAGAGGTGATGATGACAGACTATATATGTGTTTATGCAGATTGGAAGGCTAATAACAGAACAGCAAGATTAAATGCCAAGAGATATAGATAGAATAAGACTTAGTATAGATGCGTGAGAAGAAGGAAGAGGGAGAAGATATATAGCGTTAGGACTATGGCAGAGGAGGAATAGAGGTGGTGGTGGTGGTGGTGGAGGTAGCGGTGGCGGTGGTGGCGGAAAGGTAGACAACGAAACCCTAAGCACCACTTGAAACAACTATAGGTGGGCAGGACAGGGCGTCGCGGAGCATATAAGGAGAGAGGAGGGCAAGGGAGGGAGGGAAGGGACTCGGGCAAGGCAGTAGTAGTAGAAGTCCCTGTTTTATGACACGTCCTATAAAAACAAGCATTGTCCGCCACCCAATAAAATGTTCCGATGTGGATTTTTGGCATTGTACGCACCGAGTGGGAACCATAGCCGACCCTAAAACACCTGGTGATGAACAGCCAACGAGGGAACGATGAGAGAGAGAGAGAGAGAGAGAGAGAGAGAGAAGAGAGAGAGAGAGGAGAGAGGAGAGAGAGAGAGAGAGAGAGAGAGAGAGAGGAGGAGAGAGAGAGAGAGAGAGAGAGAGAGAGAGAGAGAGAGAGGAGAGAGAGAGAGAGAGAGGAGAGAGAGAGAGAGAGAGAAGAGAGAGAGAGAGAGAGAGAGAAGAAAAAAAAAGAAAAAAAATAAGAGAGAGAGACAGAGTTCAGAAAGCACCAAAAAGGAAGGACTAGAGAGAGAGAGGCAGTGGGAGGGAAAGAGGGAGAAACTAGATATACGTAAAGAAGATATTAAACAGAGAGGTAAAGAAGATATTAGAGAGAGAGAGAGAGAGAGAGAGAGAGAGAGGAGAGAGAGAGAGAGAGAGGGGAGAGAGAGAGAGAGAGGGGGGGGGGCTAGTTGGCGGTAGGGAGGGGCCAGGGGAAGGTAAAGAAGATATTAGATTATTTGTCAACGCTGTGATTTTGAGCGGTGACGAGGCGCAGTGTTTGATGTGTGCCGTGTGAGGGCATGAAAGGGCAGTGTCACCTTTGAGTCTAACGCGAATACGCCAACGCTTAGTGAGGATGCCTGCAGGACTGACATGCTTATCTGTAAACTGTTTAGGCAGCAGCATCACACGGATCATACGCACGCACACACACACACACCCACACACACATACACACACACAAGCTACTGTCATCTTTATAAGTACGTACATAAACACACAAACAAAGATACCGTACCTACATACCTACAAACATGACGGGGTTGCAGTTATCAATAGTGTTGTTTTGAATGTTGATGGTAAACATGTGGTGATTTTTGTTGTTGTTGTTGTTGTTGTTGTTGTTATCATTATCATCAATGTATTTTTATCATACCTTAGGCCTGGAGTAGCGTAGACCATATCTATAGTCTATTTTATTTAACAAGGTGAACATTCCATTTTATTTTAAGGTCTCATGCTTAAAATTATGCCTATGTTTACCTGATAATATGGTTAACTATGATAAAATACAGCTGACATTTAGAAGGACCGTAGTATTCCCTTCTACTGGCATTAACTATCAGTCACTAAGCAGCAAGGGAGTAGGATTTTTCACCTTGTTAAATAAAACAGACTAGTATATCTTTATGGCAAGAAGTCTCTACACAAAAAAAAAAAAAAAAAAAATCGATAGACAGGTA
>JACEEZ010006319.1:379577-384577 GCA_016584305.1 Chionoecetes opilio | reverse complement strand
GGCGGTAAAGCATATACTAGAGAAAACTGCGAACTCATACAAAGTGATCTCGACAAACTATCAGATTGGAGTGATAAATGGCTATTAAAATTCAATTCCGATAAATGTAAAGTAATGCATATAGGCAACGATAACCTCAAATATAACTATCAAATGCAAAATAAATCGTTAACTGAAGTACAGCAGGAAAAGGATCTAGGTGTCATCATCAGTAATGATCTGAAAACCAGTTCGCATTGCCTAGCTGCCAGTAAAAAGGCAAATATGATGTTGGGCTTTATTAAACGTAACTTTGAACATAAAACTCCGAAAGTAATGACACAATTATACACGTCCTTGGTTAGGCCGCACTTGGAATATGCCGTTCAATTCTGGTCGCCCTGTTTCGTAAAAGATCAAGCCAAATTGGAATCAGTGCAAAGAAGAGCAACCAAACAAATTCCATCACTGCGAAATTCATCTTATGAAGAGAGACTGCGGAAACTTAATATGTTTTCCTTAAAGGATCGTAGAATCCGTGGGGACTTGATAGAAACCTTTAAGATCCTAAAAGGTTTTGATGTCATTAATCAAGAGGACCTATTCGAGCTTTCAACTCAAGTGACAACAAGAAATAATGGTTTAAAACTAAACGGTCAACGTTGCATCACCGATCTCCGTAAAAATTATTTCAATGTTAGAGTCGTTGATCGATGGAATAAGTTACCAGCAAATGTTGTCGGAGCCAACACAATAACTACATTCAAAAACAGACTTGACGCGCACTGTAAAGTAAATGGGTATTGATAGTGCGAATTCGTATCTAGTCCCCCCTATCGATTAGTTGTAGTGGTAGTGGTAGTTGTAGTTAGTATTTTTCATATCCTATCATTCTGCACTATGAAACTTCCATGTTCCTATCCTCTTTAGGGACATGGTATCATTTTCCAACTGTTTTCTTACAAGTAGTTGATAGTTAGTAGTATGTAGTTCAGCAGATACCCTCGCTATGGACCAATAGGTCTCCTGGTGTCTGTTACTCCTATGTAATCCTATGTAATCCTCCTGCCCCTCCTTCTCCTGCTCCTCCTCCTGTTTGTCCCCCTCCTGCTCCTCCTTCTCCTGCTCCTCCTCCTGTTTGTCCCCCTCCTGCTCCTCCTTCTCCTGCTCCTCCTCCTGCTCCTGTTCCTCCTTCTCCTGCTCCTCCTGCTCCTGCTGCTCCTTCTCTCACCTGTTTTCACAGGATTGGGAGAGTCAGGCTCGTAGGACCTGTATTCCTTGGTCTTTATTAGTATCTTTATCATATTTATTATTATCTTTACTATTTTTATTATTATCTTATATATATATATATATATATATATATATTTATATGAGTATGTAGAGAGAGAGAGAGAGAGGAGAGAGAGAGAGGAGAGAGAGAGAGGAGAGAGAGAGAGAGAGAGAGAGAGAGAGAGAGGGCCCAACCACCCTCCTTTTGGGTCAACCCGGCAGGGTTTCGGTGGTTTTTTTGCTGCTTAATGGTTCGTTTGCCTGTTTCCCCTTAAGCAGACCAATTGGGGGGCTTGTGAGACTAGGGAGGACTATCCCAGTACCGCCTTAGAATTATGAAGAGCCAATTGGATATAATGAAAAACGAGGCTTCCTGAAGCATTTATCTAGCCGAAATACTCACACACACCACACACACCCCGCGCGCGCCGGCGCGCGCCAACACAAAAACACCCGCACACACACACACACACAGAAGTAGATTTTAGAAGATTTTTTGACCACAGCATAATAATACTGTTTTTAAAAACATAACGTTTAACTTATTTCAAGTTTGCAAACGTATACAGAATGGATAATTCGCCAAATGTGTCGACAAAAATACTTTACATACAGTTAAAATTAGTTCTGAGAGGTACTCAACTAAAATTGTACAAAATATTCATTTAGAAAATAATTTTACTAAAAAAAAACACTAAAAGAAAAAAAAGTTAAAAAAAAACGTCATAAAAAAGGAAAGTAAAAACAGTTCAAAAATTAGAACCCAAAGGAAACAAAACATCAAAAGTAATACCAGAAAGATT
The DNA here is from genome assembly GCA_016584305.1 of Chionoecetes opilio. NCBI lineage: Eukaryota > Metazoa > Arthropoda > Malacostraca > Decapoda > Majidae > Chionoecetes > Chionoecetes opilio. The sequence goes on along the minus strand of JACEEZ010006319.1, from coordinate 382,523 downwards.
ATAAATTCTAAAAAGTTGAATTTTAAAGTGTAAAAATTGCTAAAAAAAACCCCACGCGAACATCAGGGAAAAAACGAAAAAAAGCAGAAAACTAACATATTTAATAGTTAAAACATAAATGTTAGGAGAAAAAAGTACTAACAGACTCAAAATATCAGTAAAAAAAAAAAATAGCCTGAATAGCAAGAAAATTACAAAAAAATGGCAAAAAAACACAACGAAAAAATTAATAATACAGCACAGAAACATATCCGGGATGTGCTTTTTACATAAAAAGTCTGAGGATATCGTGAGTCACTTTACGGTTTTATCTTTTGGGAGTATTCCAGAAAAAAAAGCCCCTTTAAATTTGTTGAAGCCAAACGCTTGCTAACATTATAAGACCGGGGACAGCCCTACCACATTTTCTCTGTTGTACGTCCCCACAAAGCCTAGGCTCCCGACTAGGAGACGCCACCCCCTCGCTAATCCACGTCCTGTTTCGTACAAGATGTGTCCCGAAACCCGGGAGACGAGAAAGGATATTCTATGGGGGTCGTTAAAAATATGGCTTTTGGTGTATAGATCTGAACTTTAAAGGTGGGGATTGATGTCTTGAAATATACATTTTGATGATCTGAGGAAAATGGAGAAAATCACATTTTGCATTAGGTTTCACATCAGGGATCTCATTATCATAAAGTCGTTTTCTCCTTCCACAGGCGTCCGGGCACGCAAAACTGTTGAGATGGCGAAATTGAGGATCATCCGTAGATAGATTTTTTCGGTTTTCATTTTTAGAAAAAAATTTTGTGTTTTTTCATTTGAATCAGTCAGGTAAGCGTGTATCCTATCCAGCGTAGAGAAATTTTTGGGGGTTGATTTTCTTACTCCAAAAAGGTTAGGGCCCCAAATTGATAATTTATAAGGGGTTTTAAGATCAGCTTCCACCATGACTCGCAGCCATACGAATGAGGACTCAATGCGGCGTCGAAAACTGTCTTTCACTATGAATGGCACATCGGGTTTATATTAACAAATGAAAAAAAATTTCATAACATGGCACAAATTATTTTTATAATGACTTTTTCCGGTTGACACCCAGCCGTCGCTGGTGAAGGGGACCAGTAATGTACGTGGAGCAAGGGGCAAAAACAAGTTCATTCACCTGCAAAGGTCGGCACCCGGGGTACCATTAATCACAAAAAAAAAGGTTTTAGACTGTTAAAAACCCTTTTCCCTACTCTCACAGAAAGACAGCAAGATTCCACCTTTTGTATCATGTTGCGCGACTTGTTTGTAACAAAACTGATCGTCCACATGACCAATTGTGAAACCATTGGGTAAAAACCCTTTGCTGTACATGCTCTTTTATCATTCTAATAAGTTCTTTACAAATACTAGAAAAAAGGGAGGGCGGGGGAGCCCTGCCCGACCCCCAAATGTACCCGTCGTGACCGCTGGCCTATCCGGATTGTACCTTGTCGGCTATCACGGTGCAACATAACCCCTACCACACCCCAAACGCTTAGGATAAAAATATTTTGTTCCCGGGGTCAGATCGTACTTTACTAAAATCAATAAAATTACGAAAAAATTTCAACTTTTACGTCGCCCCATATCGGTAAGCAGCCACCAAAAAAAGACAATGTGCTCTATACACCCGTTCCTCTGTGCACCGGCCCGCTCACGAAAAGGGCGGAACCCCTGATTCATTTTTGAACAAAGAATAATATAAAAAAGCTTGGGCTAGACAATTTAAATTTCGCTAAAATCTGTAAAATTTTTTGCCTCCGATCTGTTCCCTCTCAAAAATAGTAAAGACCCTTTGCCCTCCCAAAACCTTAGTACCCATACGGATATGACCCAGACATAAAAATCCATTGTATAGTATAAGGGTTAAATCCTTGCACGGGTAAAATACAATGTCAACACCCAGGGGAGAGCCCCTCTGTCCCCGCAGGCTTTATCTACCCTTTATTTTCTTTAAACTGATATTCGACTCATGGTGCGAGGGGGGCATCCAATACATCTTTTATTTCTCGACAAACCCACCCGATAACTATCCCTCTTTTTTCCAAGGACACTCAACTGTCTCCTCTTCTACAATAACATTCTAGGACATTCTTTACTAAAAATCTGAACTGGAAAACTCACTCTCATCTTTGCTAAACAGCTTCTAAGAATTAGGTGTGCTGGGCGTCTCGTCCTTTTTTTTTTTCTCCCTCCCAATTGCTTGCTCTCTACGGGGCCCTTTTCCGCCCCTGTATGGAGTATGTCTCACAGTTTTGGGGGGATCCACTAACAGCTCTCCAAACAGGGTTGAGTCAAAAGCTTTTCGTTCATAACTCCTTTTTTTGAATGACTGTCTTCAATCTTTTAAAACACCGCCGCAATTTGCTTTTCTTGATCTTTTACCGTTTTTTCATGCTCACGCTCTTCTCAACTTGCTAACTGCATGCCCCCCCATCCCGCGGCCCCGCTGCACAAGACTTTCTACTCATTTCATCCCTATTCTGTCCCCTTCCCAATGCAAGAGTTTAATCTATCTTTACTCTTTCACCCCCTTTTCCCGGTAAAAATCTGGAACTCTCTTTCCCGTTTCTTTTTTTTCCCCTTTTCCATGACTTAAAATTTTTTAAAAAAGAAAAAGGGAAAAAGACACCTCCCGAAAAATTGGCCCACCCCTCTGTTTTTTTTTTTATTCTCTTACTGTTTCTTTTAGGAAAAGGCAACTAAGCGGGCTTTGTGTTACCCCTTTTTTTTTGTGCCCTTTGGCCCTTCCTTTTGGGTGTAAAAAAAAAAAAAAAAAAAAAAAAAAAGAAAAAAATTTACACATCAGTACCACCTCCCGGGGGGCAGTTTACAAGGCCCGGTGACATACTTTTTTTAAAAAATTGGGGCCCCCTTTAAAATCTTATTTTACTTGGGTTTTGGGGTCCCCCCTCTAATTTTCCAAAGGGGGCA
>JACEEZ010006319.1:377500-378803 GCA_016584305.1 Chionoecetes opilio | reverse complement strand
CGTAATGGTATGGTAGTTGTATTTAGATTTTTCTACCCTATCATTTGCATAGAAATTTCCCCATTTTTCCTATTCTTTAGGGACATGGTATATTTTCCAACTGTTTCTCAAGTAGTGATGTTAGTAGTATGTAGTTCAGCAGATACCCTCGCTATGAACCAATAGGTCTCCGGGTGTCTGTTATTCCTATGTAAAAAAAAATCCTCCTCCTCAATTTGCGAAATTTGCTGATGACACTAAATTAGGCAGTAAAGCTAGAGAAAGAAACTAGAGGAAACTGCGAACTCATACAAAGTGATCTCGACAAACTATCAGATTGGAGTGATAAATGGCTATTAAAATTCAATTCCGATAAATGTAAAGTAATGCATATAGGCAACGATAACCTCAAATATAACTATCAAATGCAAATTAAATCGTTAACCTCGTTACAGTAGGAATACGTTAATCGTACAGCAGGAAAACGATTTAGGTGTCATCATCAGTAATGATCTTAAAACCAGTCCGCATTGCCTAGCTGCCAGTAAAAAGGAGAATATGATGTTGGGCTTCATTAAACGCAACTTTGAACATAAAACTCCGCAAGTAATGACACGATTATACACGTCTTTGGTTAGGCTGCACTTAGAATATGCCGTTCAATTCTGGTCGCCTTATTTCGTACAAGATCAAGCCAAATTGGGATCAGTGCAAAGAAGAGCAACCAAACTGTTTCCATCTCTGCGAAATTCATCTTATGAAGAGAGACTGCGGAAACTTAACATGTTTTCTTTAAAGGATCGTAGAATCCATGGGGACTTGATAGAAACCTTTAAGATCATTAAAGGATTTGATGTCATTAATCAAGAGAATCTATTCGAGCCTTCTCCTCAAGTGACAACAAGAAATAACGGTTTAAAACTGAAAGGTCAACATTGCATCACAGATCTCCGTAAAAATTATTTCAATGTTAGAGTTGTTGATCGATGGAACAAGTTATCAGCAAATGTTGTCGAAGCCAGCACAATAACTACATTTAAAAAGAGACTTGACCCGCAAAGTAAAGTAAATGGGTATTGATAGTGCCCTGTGAATTCATATTATAGTCCCCCGGATCGATTAGTGTTAGTGGTAGTTGTAGTTAGCATATTTCATATCCTATCATTCTTCACTACGAAACTTCCATGTTCCTATCTTCTTTAGGGGCATGGTATCATTTTCCAACTGTCTTCTTACATGTAGTTGTAGTTAGTAGTATGTAGTTCAACAGATACCCTAGTTATGGACCAATAGGTCTCCTGGTGTCTGTTATTCCTATGTATTC
>JACEEZ010006319.1:362500-372500 GCA_016584305.1 Chionoecetes opilio | reverse complement strand
GGCCGCCCCTCTCGGCCAGCCGCCGCCTCGTTCCCAGACATTAGCGTTCCATCCTTCACACGACACTGCACCAAGGTTACCAGGGCTGCATGTGGAGGCGAAGAGGAAAAAGAAGGAGAAGAAGGAGAGGAAGAAGAACACGGATGATAGTGAAGGCGACATATGTAGTGCATTATCCACTCCTCCCTTCTAAGTTAAGACAGTTTACACGCCTCAAAGTATTAATGAGAGAGATATTTTTGCAGGAGTTTGCGCGGCTTCATCACACAGCGATATTATCTGGTCATATTTATGGCCGTAAAACAAGCAAGTGTCACGTTGACTAAGAAGTCCATTTGTAATTGGGAGAGGCAATCTGGAGACCAATGTTCACAGGACTTGCAGGATCCCGCCTCGTGTTGTGCCGCCGCGGGCCTCGGCAACACATGCAAGGACGCGGGACACAGCACCAGATATATGCCGTATATTCAATACAGTGAAACAGTGAAAAGATTAAACTGTAGTACTAACAGCCAGCTTTGATGTCTGACGCAAGCATCGATCACACTATATTTTCAAGTGAGGCAAGCACACCCAGTCCAAGCAGAGCGAGCAGGTCACCGACATCTGCGTAACAAAGGCAATCAAGGAGCATTTTCGTTGATGCAAAACACACCACATCTTGTCTGTGTGAGAACGCCACCTTGACACATGGAACAACTAAGGTAATCACTTGGCTCTGTGCGTCTCTACACGGACTGAGGCAGGATCGAGCAGTATGCCTGGGGTCAAGTCACAATTACTTCAGCCAGGGAGCTATTCAGGATTACAACTATTAGTCTGCGCGAGATCGTGGGAGCGGCGGGAAGGGAGGGGTGAAGGGAGAGATGGAGAGGAGGAGAGGAGGAAAGGACTGGGAGGAGAGAGATAAAAAAGGCAGCTCCTTCAGGCTTCCATATTAATTTTTCTTGTGTTAAAGCGTGTCGACGTCCAGCGCCTGCCGTCATGGCCAGCAATCCTTTAGCTTGTCACTCGCGCGAGGCCCACTTGCTCCATGCCGCTGCTCGCTGGTTTTAAAGAACTGCCTGTTTGTGAGGTACTACTCTCTCTGTGTGTGTGTGTGTGTGTGTGTGTGTGTGTGTGTGTGTGTGTGTGTGTGTGTTGTGTGTGTGGTGTGGTGTGTGTTGTGTGGTGTGTGTGTGTGTGTGTTGTGTGGTGTGTGTGTGTGTGTGTGTGTGTGTGTGTGTGTGTGTGTGTGTGTGTGTGTGGTGTGTGGTGTGTGTGTGTGTGTGTGTGTGTGTTGTTGGTGTGTTGTGTGTGTGTGTGTGTGTGTGTGTGGTGTGTGTGTGGTGTGTGTGTGTGTGTGTGTGTTGTGTGTGTGTGTGTGTGTGTGTGTGTGTGTGTGTGTGTGTGTGTGTGTGTGTGTTGTGTGTGTGTGTGTGTGTGTGTGTGTGTGTGTGTGTGTGTGTGTGTGTGTGTGTGTTGTGTGTTGTGTGTGTGTGTGTGTGTGTGTGTGTGTGTGTGTGTGTGTGTGTGTGTGTGTGTGTGTGTTGTGTGTGTGTGTGTGTGTGGTGTGTTGTGTGTGTGTGTGTGTGTGTGTGGTGTGTGTGTGTGTGTGTGTGTGTGTGTGTGTGTGTGTGTGTGTGTGTGTGTGTGTGTGTGTGTGTGTGTGTGTGTGTGGTGTGTGTGTGTGTGTGTGTGTGTGTGTGTGTGTGTGTGTGGTGTGTGTGTGTTGTGTGTGTGTGTGTGTGGTGTGTGTGTGTGTGTGTGTGTGTGTGTGTGTGGTGTGTGTTGGTGTGTGTGTGTTGTGTGTGTGTGTGTGTGTTGTTGTTGTATGTATGTGTTTGTGTGTTTTTTTTGTTTTGTTGTTTGTGGTTGTGGAGGTGTTGGGGGGTTGTTATTTTTGGTGTGTGTGTTGTGTGTGTGTGTGTGTGTGTGGTGTGTGTGTGTGTGTGTGTGTGTGTGTGGTTGTGTGTGTGTGTGTGTGTGTGTGTGTGTGTGTGTGGTGTGTGTGTGGTGTGTGTGTGTGTGTGTGTGTGTGGTGTGTGTGTGTGTGTGTGTGTGTGTGTGTGTGTGTGTGTGTGTGTGTGTGTGTGTGTGTGTGTGTGTGTGTGTGTGTGTGTGTGTGTGTGTGTGTGTGTGTGTGTGTGTTGTGTGTGTGTGTGTGTGGTGGAGATCGACTAGACCATGGCACTTAAGTAAAACCGAATATGGGCGCCAAGAAAAATTCAAACTTGTATGTACTTGAGGTCTTGTACTCCTGAAGACATTCATGTATACCTGATAGAAGTAAGTTTTTGAGATTCATGGCACAGAGGGCTGCATTTTTTATTTTCATATTTTTATATTTCATATTACCTTTATATGTATGAACAAAAATTGAACATGTATTGAAATGCATGTACATCAGAGGCACGATTATAATGCACTGTGCCTTACTGTAAGGCCTTATTGTCTTCGTGTGTGTGCGTGCAGCAAAACAGCACAACCCTGGTCCTTGGGTGAGGCGGAGTGCAGCGGGGTGATTGCGGTGGGTAAGGACCGCGCGGCTGACAGGCTAAAGTATCGCCAATCATGACGGTAGGCGGTACACGGCGACACGCTTTAACATGCCCGAAATTAGAATAGACACAGAGGAAAGGTTGTCGGGGCCAGTTAGCGTCGGGGAGTCCGGTAAGATGAACACAACAAAGCCTGGATGCACTGTTATGGAGGACGATCATCTGTTCTAAGTCTGTTCCTAACACCGATAGAGAAGGCGCAAGAGGATTTTCCAAGGTTATTAGTAAAGGAGAGAGAACACCAAGATTTCTGATGGGAAGGAAAGAAAAGCGTGGATCTTGAAGATGAAAACAAGAAATACGGAACTTATGATGTGGAGAATATTTGGTTCATGAGAGGTTCACATTGAGAATGATACACACCTAACCAATTAAGACGTAAGGATTCGTGAGTCGAGAGGAGGAGGAGGAGCAGGAGGAGGAGGAGGAGGGGGGGCAGAGAGCGGGAGGGGGAGGGAGAGGGAGTACTGGAAGAGGCGGGGAGGTGGCGGCACATTAAAGAGCAGGCATCCCGCACCGCGCCCCAGGGACTCCCCCCCCCCCCTCTTCCCCCCGGCCTGCGACTCCTTTGCGTAACACAGTAAATCATGAGCCGTAAAAAACAGACAAAAAATAAACATATAAATGAGGCTGTCGTGGGTCCGATGACGGTCATCTGTCAGGGCGACGCTGTGACGGTGCCTGCAGTCCCCTATTCGTCGCGCCGCCCGCCGCTCTATCGCTAAGAAATGCAGTCACCCGCAGTCGTGCCACACACAGTTGCTCTTCAGTGAACGGGAAAATGTTGGGCTATCAAACCACTGAGAATTGCGGTAAGCGGCGTGCTCTTTAGGCGCATAGGGTCAAAAGCTCCCGCCGGATACTGATTCTTGTTTCTGGAGAAAAAAAAAAATAAAACAACTTCCCGAGGCCCAATGTCCTCGCCCACAGAACCTTGCCGGCCGCCCCTGGCCATCCTCCCTCGGCAGGGCGTCTCTTGGCCGGCAGCAAAAACCTTTTCCCGGTGGGTCCTGGCGGGCGTTGAATGTAATGTGTAAATATCACTAATTACCTAAATAAGTAATGAAGACACGGTGGTGCGTCATCCTCAGCATTAAAATCTGCAACAATTATTTTCTAAATAAGCATGTCGACAAGAACTTCATAAGGGATTTAATTCATGTACTAAATATAAAGCAAGAGAGAAAAGGCGGTGGTTTCCCGTCTTGCCTGCCACGTATATATATATATATATATATATATATATATATAATATATATATATATATATATATATATATATATATATATATATATATATATACCGGGATTGTCTTTGCACGCCTTGGTTCGAGGACTTCGATGTCTGATCGCATTTTAGGATATTCAAACATAAAATCTATGCTCGTACTTGTGATATATGTATAGTATTTATACACCCGTGTGATCTACTTGAACCTGTAAATAGATACTCAGTGAAGTAACAGCTTCCTCTTATTTCACATTAAGAGGCAAGTTCGTGTTGTGGCGTCCCCTTCAACACCGTAATGGCGCCAGGCCAAACAACCCCAACACGATGTACTGTACGCGGCTCATCCCCGCCATCCGCGTTAATGTTTTAATGGCTCGCCTCATTACATATGTGTGTTGCTTAACTCTCCGCTCAACAAGTGATGTACGAGCCTCACCTACAAGCACCTCCACCTCCTCCGCTCCGTGGTGTTACCTACTCAAGGGGAACACTCAAATAACTAATCATGACGAACGAGTAGAGGAGCACCTTCAGCCTGCTAATTACCCTCGTTACTCAGAGGTTCTCCTGCTGGTGTTGGCTGACAAAGAAAAAATGTTATCAGGACACTATAATTTAAATGAATGATTGCTTTGTTTGATATTTTTCTTCATTTTCAATATTTTAATACCTCAATGATTTATTGCTTCAGAAAAAAAAGTTTATATTTTAGAATTCTTTTATTTCACACACAAGAAAAAGTCGGTCATAGCTGGCTGTGTTACTATAAATGCAGCAAATGTAACAGTGCAGATATCTTTGCTGCACGCTCTGGGATGAACTCAGAATGGCATCGTCTGTAACGACTTTAGTCTGGTAGTTGGAATCGTCAACTGCACCGACAACTCGTGGTGAACAAGACTTGACTTTCACGCCTGCGATTAATGCACTATAGGAGTTTTTAAATCATTCTTGTAACATTCATCTTTCAATGGTCTTCAAATGGATTTTAGTATATTTCTAAAGACACGCTATGTTTCTTTGTAAGTTAAATACTATGTTTTACGAATCTATTAAATTAATTCCTTTCTTTAATATGTTTTTTTTTATAAAGGCGAAGAAATGTACGGACTTCATTTTCATGGTATACACTGATCAGATTTTTTTTTTCTGAAGTAACTGAATGGCTGTCATCATCTTCCACTATCAAACCTAATTCTCCCTTAACGCTTTCTATGATACTACAAAGATATTTTTTCATACACGTCCTCACTACATGGCTGTTCAGTATATTCTAGTCATGTGCTGCCGTTTTGCGAGTAAGTTGTTGGCCATTTCTTCCTTATATTCAAAGTGATCTAGCATGAACCTACCATTATGAGTCCGAAACTCCTAATTTCCTCTTTCAGCATTCTTTATAGCACGTTTGTTATGGCCATTTATCCATGTGGGGCCCTCCGGCAGGCTATCCTATCCTCTACCTTGCCCTGGAATGCAATTAAAAAAAATTATGCCTGTAGAGTGAATTTCAAGGCATCTAAAATTTCTGTAATTTTCTCTGTCCTGACGATGTGAGGAACTTGTATACATTTTGTTGTAGGGAAATCAGATGGAATCGAATATTTCTAATGATATACTGTGTAGCTGATGTCAAAATATATCCCCAAAATTAAATTGGGGATTCTGTTGCAATCCAAACAGTGAAGACAAATATTCTACTAACTCATTATTATTGATACAGGTGTAAAAAAAAAATTGCATCTAAGCCTTTCGATTTCGTTTTCTGAATCAGCCTTTACGAGGACACACTACCTAGGGTGTAACATCCCTAGATTTTTATCACTTATCATAATATCTGATCCGCTTTAAGGACTTATACTTGATTCGACACACACACACACACACACTCACATACACACACACACACATACACACTTATATACTTTTCATGGTATACACAGATCTGATAAAATTATAAATTCCCCAACACTAAGCATAAAGGATGAATGAAAAAAAATGTAGATATGGAGACGGAGCCATACGAGTGTAGCTCAGGCCCTGTAAAACACAACTAGAGGAATACACACACATACACAAAAGGTAAAGGGAAGGTAGGGTATCAGAGAGTCCTCCACCATAAGCATCACAAATGGGCGGGCGTCAATTACTCTGAGGATCGATAATTCATAGGAGCGACCCATGCGTGCAGATGAGAGCCGCCCGCCAGCGTCTCTACCTAGGTCCTCCTCGGTCTCTCGTCTCCATCATCTCACCCCACAGCCGCTGGTCACTCCAAAACCTTCTGATAATAGCCACAATGACCCTAATTCGCAAAGCCTCGGTATGATGAATGGGCTACGTGATATCCCGACGCATGAAATAATGAGCCCCTTGCAACACGCCATCACTGCACGCGGGAGAAACAACAACAGCAAAACGCGAAGATATACATAAATACATACTTATAGAAAAGTCGATCAGTGTGCGGTTTTCTGCCTCTCATTAGTGGTTGATGTGTGGAGCTCACTGGTTTGTGTTACTGATTAGATGAGTGGATACAGTTCGCATTGTTGAGGTCGTGGCTGAGAGGGAGGCGATGTGTCCTGAATGAATGATTAGTGGGCGACCAGGTGCCTCGTGTAGGTGTGGCGGGCAGCGAGGGGGAAATTGGCACCTTTAGGGTTTAGCGCCACTTCCACCTCCATCCTCCCGTGGCCTACTACACCAACGCCTCAGGATCAGATAGATTGGCCAACGCGATCAGTAAGGTAAAGGCCAAGGAGGATCAGGTAGAATGGCCAGTGGAATCAGTAAGGTTACAGGTTTGTCATTTGTAGCATTCGTTGTATCACCCCATATTTTCTAATATATATACAAATCAAATTAAACAGTTACGGTGGTGTTTTATTCTCTTATTCTTCACAGGAGGTTTGAAATCAAGGCCGCAAAGCTTGGCAGAAGGAGCAAAGGAGTCAGCAAAGTGAGGGTATAGTTGTGATTTATTACATAACGCCCTTGGCTTGAGACGCGAGTGAGGTCAGAATGATATGAGTTTCCCAGCGTGCATGAGGTGGTGATGCAAGGGCAGCTGGGGGTCCTAGTTGCAGGATGCTTCCAGACACTTGTGAATGAACACCTGCCCGCATGGAGGAGGAGGAAGAGAGGCAGGAAGGACGCGTGCTGCCCTCCCCGGCGGGTCACTGAGGTGGCCGGCATTCCTGCGGTCAGCGGCTAGTGCCTTACGGGAGAAGAGCGACCCACCGCACCACTGTCTTATCTCACGCAGATCAGGAGTAGCAGCCACCACCGCCCGGACCGCAGACCTGGCTAAGTAAGTCACAGCATGAATTTACTTGAATTGAATTACGGCTGAGACAAGAGGCTGTGAAAGGAAGGTGAAAGGGAGGGAGGGACTGAGAGGGGGTATAGGAGGCCACAGTCACAGATGTTCTCTCTGGTGAGTATATTAAGCGGTGGCGGGAAGTGTGTGGGGAGGAACGTGTGTGGCGCAAGGTGGGCAAGGTGGTGCAGGGAAAGGCAGTGCGGTGTTGAGGAGGAAGAAGAAAAAGAAGAAGAAGAAGAAGAAAAAGAAGAAGAAGAATTTGCCTCGAAACACGACTAAGATGTCTTTAAGCCTGTTACGTCAGCAATGGAAAACTCAGGCTGTAATACGACGGAAACGTATGCTATATGTTAAGATTTCGGTTTTCGATTTCGATTTGATGTTAAGATTTTCACCACAGAGGCCGAGGCACACAACGACGGCTCTGAGACGGCAGGTTTGGCGTGTAGTGACAGACCTGCAGTGGGTCTAAAGTGTCGTTCTACTTGATGTTATTTTGCACCGGTTTTCTGCATATTATCTTGAAACTATGATGTGACACGAACTCTGCCTAGAAACATGATAAAAGAAGCATATATTTTGAGTAGTTTGTAACGAAATCTTAATACAAACATGATTTTCCTAGGCGTCATATTACAGTCTGAGTTTTCCATTGTTGACGTAACAGGTTTAAAGACATCTTGGTCGTGTTTCCAGGCTAATTATTCTTCCTCCTCCTTCTCCTCCTCTTTCTACTCCTTCAACAGCAGTAGCAACAACGGTAGTGGCAGTACAAAATTAATATCAAGAGAAGCAAAGAGAGAATCGGCAGGGTCAGATGAAGACTGAGGAGAGGAAGAAGAAAAAAAAAAGGAAGAAGAAGGATAATAAGGCCACGAACAGGAACAGGAACAAGAACTTGCAGCGTTCAACTCCACCCAAAAATCTTGCTCTGGCCTGGTGCAGCACGACTATCCCATTAGAACAATGCTTTCTCGGTCTCCCTCTGTCTGCCTCAGAGCTATCCGTCTCTCTCTCTCTCTCTCTCTCTCTCTCTCTCTCTCTCTCTCTCTCTCTCTCTCTCTCTCTCTCTCTCTCTCTCTCTCCACGTACTCGTGGTGAAAAAATACATTTAGCCAGTATAAGTAGATGAATTTGTGCCATGAACGTTACATGGCTGCAAACATAACTAATCCAATAAGCTTTATCTTAATTAAGTGATTTTATAACTCTTTTTTTGAAGATAAAATTCAAGGCAAGCAGTATATAAAAGAAAATTATTAATTTGACACAAAAGAATCCGGTGAAGGAGGAAGAACATTTCCCGACAGGCACAGCAACCCACGAAAAATTATATCAATGTGAAGATACTTGAGTCTTTGAGAACTATAGCATAGGGAGGCCAGGAATGGGTAAGGCCCAGGCACTGTAGGAAAGGCTTTTCTACCAGGCGTGTTGATATCGTGCCAATAAGTCTGTTGCTGTACACATAAATTACAATAAATGCGAGTAGTGGAGACGGCGAGGGCTGGACAGGTCAGTGCTCCAGTCTGAGGAACTTGCTTATTCAGCTCAGCCAGTATCAGCTCAGCAGGGTTCCCTAAGTCCTGTTGCTTGTCTTAGATGAGTACTGGCTATAAATCTTAACCAAGAAACCAAGAAATAGTTAGATTTCCTCATGACTGGCCATGTTAGCGGATATATTATAAAAGATATGCTCTGCTTGAGTCAATGTCAACACCTTAGCATGAGGGCTAATCTGCTTTCAACACTCTTGTTTTTCCTGCACATCCATTACAAGCATAATCATTATTTTTCCCTAAACCGGGCCCGCAGCGGTGTGTACATGCGGCTTGTGGTTTTTACACACATATTTTCCTTGTAGAGAAACTTCCTTCTTAATTTAAGCAAAGACTTAAGCTGTGCGGCTATAATTCAATGTAATATTAAGAGGATTAACGCGAAGAGAAGCCCTCCTTTGTAAGGTGGCGGCCGAAGATAAAGTGATGGAGATGATGATGATGAAGGTGGTAGTGGTGGTGATGGTGGTGATGACAGTAGTGGTCACGGTGGTGGCGAAGGCGTTAGTGGTAGCGGTGTGGTGGCAGAGGGATGGGTGGTGGCGGTTGTGATGGACCTGATGGTGGTGGTAGTGGTAAGAGTGGCGAGCTATCCCCGTAGACTTATTCCTCCCATCATCCCACTACAAAACAAAACCGACGTCAATCATCCTCCGTCAGACAGGGGGCGGAGTGAGGGAAGGTCAAGCGTGAGAGCAAGTGGGTGAATGTGAGGGTGAGGCAGGGCGGGGCTGGGGGAGAAGGGGCGTGCGGGCGGGTTAGTGCTGGGGCTTGAGGTGTGGTCTGGAGCGCCCACCCAGACACAACCCACCTCCCTTGAGTCTTCTGACCACAACACTCCGCCGTCCCCGCCATTGTCAGCCCCTCTGTTTACTAATGCGCAAGTCAGGGCAAAATTGGGCAAAAAGCTCTGGCTGGAACACTTAAGGATAATTACAGACAATTACACATTGGAAGAGGGCGACCCGTGGCCTCTTTGAATTCATTATAATACAATCCTGAATAGAAGGAATTATGTGGATGTCACCCTTGAGAAATGTTAATACTATCAATGATTGCCTGCAGGGGGGGGGGAGAGAGAGAGAGAGAGAGAGAGAGAGAGAGAGAGAGAGGAGAGAGAGAGAGAGAGAGAGAGAGAGAGAGAGAGAGAGAGAGAGAGAGAGAGAGAGAGAGAGAGAGAGAGAGAGAGAGAGAGAGAGAGAGAGAGAGAGAGAGAGAGAGAGAGAGAGAGAGAGAGAGAGAGAGAGAGAGAGAGAGAAAAAAAAATCCAATCAGACCTCTAAGATAACAACAAAGTATAACTACTATATACATTTGTTCTTTCCACCACTCTTTTTTTTCTTCTTCTC
>JACEEZ010006319.1:355000-357500 GCA_016584305.1 Chionoecetes opilio | reverse complement strand
TAATACGGAGGACCAAGGCAGGTAAGAGCAGGACACAACCTTGTCATCAGCGATAATTACCACACACGCACACACGGGTATACTTGCTCCCTACGCTGCCCGACGGCTCTGACGCAGCTTTTATGGGATGTGCCGTGGGATTAGTAATGGACGTGTATGTGTCTGTGTCTGTGTACCCTGTCCATCCATGTGCGTGTGTCTGTGTCTGTGTACCATGTCCATCCATGTGCGTGTGTCTGTGTACCCTGTCCATCCATGTGCGTGTGTCTGTGTCTGTGTCTGTGTACCCTGTCCATCCATGTGCGTGTGTCTGTGTCTGTGTACCCTGTCCATCCATGTGCGTGTGTCTGTGCCTGTGTACCCTGTCCATCCATGTGCGTGTGTCTGTGTCTGTGTACCCTGTCCATCCATGTGCGTGTCTGTGTACCCTGTCCATCCATGTGCGTGTGTCTGTGTACCCTGTCCATCCATGTGCGTGTGTCTGTGTACCCTGTCCATCCATGTGCGTGTGTCTGTGTACCCTGTCCATCCATGTGCGTGTGTCTGTGTACCCTGTCCATCCATGTGCGTGTGTCTGTGTGTATGGTTCCCTTGAAATGATTCTTGTCTGTGTATCGTCACTCCTTGAGCCAGTCTGTATTCTAATAGTGGACCAGTTGAGGTGGACATGTAGGAACTTAATAATTCTCCATGTGTGTGTGTGTGTGTGTGTGTGTGTGTGTGTGTGTGTGTGTGTGTGTGTGTGTGTGTGTGCGTGTGTGTGTGTGTGTGTGTGTGTGTGTGTGTGTGTGTGTGTGCGTGTCTGTGCCATCAAACGTAATGTGTCAATTTGCTTTTCGAACATTGTGTCCTGTGTACCTATAATGTGAAATCTTCCTCTATGACCCTTGTCCCACTGATGTCTTCCTTTCAATTGTTTCCTTAGGGTGTATGTGTGTGGCCTGTGGGTGGCATCAGGAGAAAGGGACAGTCTGGAGTGTATGGTATGGGAAGGGTAATGGAGTCAGTAAATGATTCTAGTACATTGCCAATCTTCATTCTTCGCTTCCCTGTACATTATTACCTTCTGTGCTTCTCAGACAGGTGAACAGGACGCCAGTACTAACACGAGACAGGTGGCAGAGCAGCAAGACTGGTAGTAGTGAGGCAGCGAGATGGACATTACACCCGTATGGTTACAATTTTCCTCAAGGGCAATTGGGACGGTCAGAAGAAACGTACATTGAAAAATTATGCATATTCTTTAGTGGTTATGGTATGCTAAGGATGCGTATCGAATAACTGCTCGTATTGTGGGAGGTTCTTTACATACACAAATACATTCACAGGCAAACACATACACTGACGGACAGACTGGCGCCGGTATAGGATATCTATAATAATATAAGCGAAAGTGTGTGTGTGTGTATGTGTGTCTGTGTGTGTGTGTGTGTGTGTGTGTGTGTGTGTGTGTGTGTGTGTGTGTGTGTGTGTGTGTGTGTGTGTGTGCTATAGGTTCCGCCCCCCGTGGCGCAATCCCATCATATGGCACAGTTTTGGAACCAGGTTAACCAGGGGAAGGTTTTAAGGCTATTTTGATGATGATCCGATCACTTATATTAAAAAATTATTTTTAGCAGCCTATTAGCGAGAATTGTGAAAAAAAAGTGGGTTGCGAGAATTGAGGAAACCTTGATGTATGGTGATGGTGGGGTGATGGGTAATGGGTGTGGGGTGATGGGTGAGTGAATGGGTGGGGGGTGATGGGTGATGGGTGAGGGAATAGGTGGGGGGTGATGGGTAATGGGTGAGTGAATGGGTGTGTTTTGATGGGTAATGGGTGAGTGAATGGGTGGGGGGTGATGGGTAATGGGTGAGCGAATGGGTGGGGGGTGATGGGTAATGGGTGAGTGAATGGGTTGGGGGTGATGTGAATGGGTTGGCGTTAATACATACATTTCTACATCCATGATTTCAGGAAAGTTAGAAGGGGCTATCTGTAGAGTCTGTGTTTGGTGGGCCGAAGGCCCACCAAACACAGGTGGTGGGCCGATGGCCCACCAATAGCCCTCCGCAGGAGCTAGCCAAAAAGTCCGCCTGGAGGGCGGCTTTGCGGCTAGTTAGTATATAAGGACCAAAAACTAATGCAAATGTTTTAGTATTCCAGGTGAAATAAACAAGGGAAGAGTTGACAAGTTTGTTAACTAAGGAGACGAAGTTGAAGAGGACCTTTGAAGCGATACTAAGCGTCAACGGTCACAAGAAGAAGAAGAAAAAGAAGAAAAAAAAAGGAGAAAAAGAAGAAAAAGAAGGAGAAAAAGAAGAAGAAGAAGAAGAAGAAGAAGAAGAAAAAGAAGAAGAAGAAAAATAATAATAATAATAAGAAGGTCGCCCCCTCATAGCTTGGACACACTCCACGATAACGTCACCTCGCGTCACACACAAGCCAGCCAAGCGCGTCGTGCAGTGTCGTCTCTTGGGTGTCTGACTGATTAATATTGGGTGTGATTAATAACAGCGG
>JACEEZ010006319.1:342500-350000 GCA_016584305.1 Chionoecetes opilio | reverse complement strand
GTAATGTGGTCATTCCAGCCAAGATCTACATATCTATTTTTTTAAGATTTTTAGATCTTGATTCCAGCCACACGGTCACGCACACAAGAGACGACACGCGGAAGTCAAGGAGTCGAGCCTCGAGGACCCGGCAGCACGGCGAGGCAGGCAGCGCGGCGCTCGGCTCGGCGGGACTGTTGGGACCAAACCTTCACTTACACATATTTACATCCCCTTAAACTCCTAAGTGCTCCTTCCTCGCTACCTAGGTCATCATTACTCTGCGGGACACACACACCTGCCTCCACTTACCCTCCCTCCTTACCACCTCTCCTACTCGTAATGAGACGTTTTACTGGTTTTCTCAGCAGGCAGACATACCACAGCAGGTAGGAAGCAGTAACACGAGACGGTAATCAATGCACCAAGGAATCTCAACTCACTCAAGAAACGGCTGTTTCTTATTACTTTACTGCTGACTGAATGTCCATCTCTTACCATTGTGCAGACAGAAAGGAGCGTGCAGCCACATCAACCATTTATCATTATAAGACGGAGTTATTTCTAACTTGTGCTTCTTGTAGCAACAACCACTCTATTCTTGTCATAAGAACATAAGAACATAAGAAAATAAGGAAGCTACAAGAGGCCATGAGACCTACACGAGGTAGTTCCAGTTACTTAATACCCCTTACATCCACCTTTCATCCCCATCCATCAAATATCTAGTTTCCTTTTAAAGCTCCTTAATGACCCCGCACTAACTACCTGTCTACTGAGTCCATTCCAATCATTTACCACCCTATTTGTGAACCAGTTTTTCCCTATTTCTTTTTTAAATCTACGCTTTTCCAGCTTGAATCCGTTACTTCTTGTCATATATGTATCTAGCAAACAAACAGACAGACAGATCAACGAACAGAGACATGGATGGAATAAGGAAGCCCAGCAAGGAAAGGAATGAAGGGTATAGATGGAGACAGGAGAGGCAGGACACACAAGCGGTGGGCGACAAGTCGTGGTGACGGGGAGGTAATAACACCGGTGGGTCCTTCTTGGCCTCTGGTTCATGTTGGGTGTCATTACGGGGTCTGGGGCCACCCGGGGCAGCGGCGGGGAGTAGGGGGAGGGGGGGTGCGACAGGCTTAAAGATCCCCTACCCGCCCTCTCAATATGGCTTATGGGCTCTTTTTATCTTCCTTCGCTGTCTGTCTGTCTGTCTGTCTGTTTGTCTGTCTCTGTCTGTCTGTGTGTCTGTCTGTCTGTCTGTCTGTCTCTCTCTCGTAGTTCCCCCTAACCATCATGCCTCGGAGTCCTGTGCTTTACTGAGCTGAAGGACCTTCATTAAGATATTCTCGAATGTCTTCTCCTTTCTGACTGCCTGTAAAATGCCCATCCATATCTCTCTCTCTCTCTCTCTCTCTCTCTCTCTCTCTCTCTCTCTCTCTCTCTCTCTCTCTCTCTCTCTCTCTCTCTCTCTCTCTCTCTCTCTCTCTCTCTCTCTCTCTCTCTCGCTCTCTCTCTCTTTCTCTCTCTCTCTCTCTCTCTGTCGTTCATCTCCCCTATACAGTACCACCACCACCACACACACACACACACACACACACACACACACACACACACACACACACACACACACACGCCGAGGGTGGGCAAGACATACTCTACACAAGACTGTACTCTACACAAACGCATGCCGGGGTGGGCGGAGAGGCGGTCAAGGTGTGCAGACCTCCCTGTCCCGCGGCTATTCCCGGCTCATAATTCTATTTACATCTCAAGGAAATTCACACAGATTTATAACCCAAGCAGATATTTCACTGCAGCAACTTATAGTATTAAATTACATAGCATAAAGACACTCAGGCAATTGAAGTTATCCTTGGCAGACGAAGATTGTCGGAGTCTGCCGGAAAGGGTAATGTGGTTGCATTATTTAAATGCCAGGGCGTACTCGGGAAATACTGCCTTTAAGTGACCATGAAGAAGTATTTCACGAGCAGACATACCGCGCCGACTTTCTCTGATCCGCCGCTGGCCTGAAACGAACGACAGAATTACGCCGAGCCTGGAGGCCTAGGTGGACAGTGCTAGCATGACCTATACAGTATCTAGTGTGGATATCTATAACATGGTGTAATTTGTTGATAAATTTCTTCATAATTCGTTGACCTTACTAACGTCACATAAATTAAGGGGTGAAAAAGTGAATATTGTTGCTGCCTGTGCTCACGTGCTGTCAGGCCAGAGCAAGGCAGGTGAACTAGAGGCTGGGCAACGGCGCGGACTTTATAGTGAGAAGAAGGAGAGGAGAAAAGAATAAAACGCAGGATGGAATGTCGTCTTTGCCGGCAGAATGAATTATGATAACTATAAAGGATTCAAATGGGCCGTCGAGGTAACTAGTTATGGTCGAGCGAATCAGCAATGCATGTCCGCTCACACTAAGTACCAGACAGCCAAGAAAAGATTATTTTTATCCGATTTCACTGACAAGCACACACGGATAATAACATATTTTTATGCTTCACAATAAGAAAAGTGAACACCAAGAAAGATAGAGGGACATGCAGGCTGGACGATGAGGAGGGGAGGGGGAGAGTTTCGTAGGCTGAATACTAAGGCACAAAGCAGAGTGTTGCATGTCAAGGAGAATGGAAGGCAAGAATGAATGGCACAGGCAAGGAAGGTGCGGCAGGGTCTGGAAAGAGGGAGGCGAAGCAAAGGCAGGTGTTGTGGATTGAGATGTCTGTCTTGGCTCGGTGCACAGAGACGCAGGCCGAGTTGATGATGAGCGAATAATCGGTAATGATCCAGTGACGCCCTAACCGATCATACCTCACTGCCGATGACTTCATGATCTGCAATTCGCCACGGTGACTTGATTAAAATATCTAGGTAAATTTGGGAGTGGGTGAGACAAAGTGGAAACTATCACAGGTGGGAATAATAATTATGAGGCAGAAGACTCGGCCATCAGTCTCCATTGCGAGTCTGCTGCTGGTATCTCCTGTGTTATTTACGGAGCGGCCCATTACACTGACAAATGCAAAGGAATAAATATCAGCGGGGGAAGGAACGATGCGAATGGCTAATTGAGGAACAGCTAAGGTTATATTTGCATACTCGCGGCGGCCCTGGGAGGCAAGGCGCAGGGAAAATGGCGCTAGGGGTTAAGGTGGATCATAGATGGCGCGTCAAAAATCTAATGCTTATGATGAATAACTAAAGTGCATGTCAGGACAATGCACTCTGATGCTAGAGTTACCTTCCTCTGTTCAAGCATATCATCTTGAAAGTAACCTGTACACATAGACATTACAGCATCGACTGACTCCCGCTGAAAACTGTTATTAATACGATACTCATTTCCTTAACCTCCACATGCAACCGAGTTAGGTGTTATTAGCGTCTAAGCATCTTGACCACTATCATTTGGCTCGGGAACATAAGCTTCTGGGCACTGCAAAGTATAATGACCTAAGTAATGCTGTTGAAAGAAAAGCAAAAAAACATAAGATCAGATAATACAAAGCGAATTAAGGATCAACCTTTAGCCACGCCTCAGCATCTTTCTCACACCTCGGGCACTCGGCACCACGTTTGTAGCTCGCTAAGCCACAGCGGGAAATCAATATACATACACAAAAAGCCTGCCGCCAAAAGATGAGGTGAAACCAGTTACAAAACCAATTCTCGAGACACACCTGATTGCCGTAAACCATTCAGGTCCAGTGTGTACAAGTAGCAACCAACCCACCAATGGGGTGTGAGAATCTGCAAGCACGTCAGCCACGCCATCTCCAAGAGCAAAAAATATAAGATCTCTATCAATAAGACTGTGTAGGACTGCAATTGATGTGATGATTTTGTATATTAAGATATATAGAGGCGTGAGTGAACGGCAATGTAGCGTGGTGTGGCTTATATAGTGTACCATGGTGTGTCGCAACAGGGAGTGATATGTCTATTAGTGTGGCGTGAAGGGCAAGAGATCTGGCAGCCATTCTAGAGAAATCGCTGATGAAAACTAGTGTGCCAAAAGTTATGGGTTCCTGATAACATGTGAGCGGAGTGAGGGCAGTGCATCGCGGTGGGCAGGCAGACATGCAGACACTTTGTAATATAATGATGGGCGAAGTGAATAAAAAATGAATAGCTGGTGGGGTCTTGTTGATCCCTATGCATTGGGGAGCGGGATCAGGTAAGCCGACACAATGCACGCAAAGACTAACATCAGACTGGATCAATGAAGACTAATTTCTGAAGGTACAAATTAGCCTGGCATCTCCTGCATCCTCTCCTTCGATTTCGTATCCCATCCCTCCTCTTCTTCCTCCCTTAAAATAATCAGCGACTACACCAAAGGGAATTAAAACCTATACAATGTTAGCACGAGATAAAACGCCGTAAGGCCGCACATTCAGCACTGCTCAGGGCACTTTAAAAAGTACTCCAGAGAGCGTCGGTATTTCCATGAGCTACCTCGACCCTCGCAGGTTCCATCACAGGGCTCCTAAACACCAAAGTGAGCAGGTTATATTCCTCACATCAAATTAAACACCCAGACTTGATTAAGCAATTATTTCTACATCACCCCATTCAACACGGTGGTTTTATTCGGGGCTCCTGCGTCGAATTTCCCACACGAGTTTAATTAACTTATTATTTCTGCCCCGAATTTTAATGTGTCGAGGAGAATTAGTCCCACATTAAGGGGAGGCAGGTGTTAGCCACGAGATGGGAGCGCTGAGAGCAAGTGTTACGTTAGAGGGTAAGGAAGGGGTGACAAAAAGAGGTCTGGTAGGGATGGACAGGGACTGAGAGAGAGAGACTTTGTGTTAAGGGAGGGATGGCAAAGGGGTGATGACAGGGGTGAGGGGATGTGTGAGTGCAGGGTGTGAGTGAGGGAGGTGAAAGACAGGGTTAAAGAAGAGTATGATAAGTAAGTGAAGGGTGAGGCAGGGTGAGGTAGGCAGAGGGCAAAGCTATGGTATGGGTGTACTACAGGGTTAGAAGCAGAGGTGAGGCAGGGGCATGTGAACCAGGGTGAGGTGAGCAGGAGTGAAGCCAAAGCGTGATGGATGGCGAGTAAATCAATTAAGGCGATTGTAGGTTTCTTGTTCACTCTTCATTCACACGTTAAGACTTCTCGTGACGCTGCAACTCAACAACCCGACGGTATTTGTGTTATTATTGTTAGTATCATTAATTTATTATCATTATCATCATTACCATTATTATTATTATTATTATTATTATTATTGCTGTTGGTATAATAATGATAGGAGTAATAATAACAATAGTTACAATGGTATAAATAATAATGATGATAACAAAAATACTACCACTACTAATAATGACGTGTGTGCGTGCGTGCGTGCGTGCGTGCGTGCGTGCGTGCGTGCGTGCGTGCGTGCGTGCGTGCGTGCGTGCGTGCGTGCGTGCGTGCGTGCGTGCGTGCGTGCGTGCGTGCGTGCGTGCGTGCGTGCGTGCGTGCGTGCGTGTGTGTGTGTGTGTGTGTGTGTGTGTGTGTGTGTGTGTGTGTGTGTGTGTGTGTGTGTGTGTGTGTGTGGACCTTTGCCATGAAAGACTGGAAATGGTCTACGCCACGCCATAGAAGGTGATGATACACAAAGTAAAGATAAATAATAATTGTTATACTCACTACAATTATTGGATTATTGTTTTTATAAAGACCACGTTATCACTACTGTAGTAATGATCATTATCAGTTATCATTATCATCATCATTCCATTATTACAGAAATCATTATTATCTTTCCTCAGCATGTTGGATAAATACACATCCCGTTTTATCCGCGTGTCGTAAAAGACAATGAAAAAGGACGAGGCCAAAGGACTAGAAAATCTTATTCCCAAACATTTTGATCTCGTGGGAATACAAGGTGGAAACATTGCCCTTTTTTGTTCTCGTTCGTATTCATTATTACGCTTTTTCTTCCTTAGGTATCGGCTATTAGGAGATAATGCATAAGTTGAACCAAACCTAGACATAAATATTGGTTCGGCAGGTGAGCCTTGCAACAATTTTTTACTCGTTAAATGAAGAACACTTTATATCACACACAGAAAAAAATGTTGTGGTAGGCAGTGGCGGGCCTGCGGCAGTGCTAGATTCTTTTGCCGCGAGACTCTTTCTTTATACATGAGGGAGACTGATGCTGATAACGACAATAATGCTGCGGCAAACGACGCCTGGAGTGAGCAAGGCGTTGAGGCAGATGGTGGAAGGGGAGGGGGGATTGGAGGGGGGGAGGGGGTTGTGGGGGGAGGGAGGGGGGGGTTGGGGGGAAGGTGTTGGGGGAGATGATGCAGATTAGTATGGATGGAGTGGGGGAGTGTGGTGGAGGGGGGTGGAGGGGGGTTGAGGGGGTTGTGGGGGAGGGAGTTGGGGGGATGGGGTTGGGAGGATGGGGCTGGGGTTGGGGGGACGGGGTTGGGGGGTTGGGGTTGGGGGAGAGAGGATGCAGATTAGTTTGGAGGGAGTGGGAGTTAGGGAGGGGGAGCAGCAGGTGAGTGAGTGGCCATGCGAGGCCCCCGGGATACTACTGGTGCATCCCATACTACCATATACGTATACATACATACATACCGGTACTACCAAACATCGGATACGCCGGTATATCCCAAGGGCCTCAGGGCATGTCAGCTAAACCCACCCGAAGCTTGCCTCGCCCGCCATCTATTATTGCGTTCGTCCATCATCATTATATTTATAGAGAAATAAAGATTGAGAGAAGTTTTACGACTTATAAAAAGCAGGTGTTCGATCCTTCTATATATATTCTATTCTTTCTGCTTTTACAATTATTCTTATTATGAAGGTTATTTTTTCCCGAGGAGCGGAGAGCGGCCCCGTCATCCTGCAACCCTTGAACACTAAAAGGATGAAGATAAGGATGATGATGATGATGAGGAGGAGGAGGAGACGCCCCACCAAGACCAAATCTTGCCTTTAGATAATGGCACTTGAAGCGACACTTATCACCTCACAGTCTGCGAGAGAGATAGGTAGCAGGAGGAAGGTAATGATGACTTTTGAAGGTGATGCGAGGTCGTTCTTGCTGGTAATATGCGGCTCACGAATTGCTTGTACATTGTGTCGGTGGCTGGGAGGAGGCGGGGAGGAGGGCAGCCCCGCGAGGTGAAGGACGAGACCTTTTCCTTCAAGACTATTAAAATTAACGACAACTTATATATACATTGCAGTTGTATATTCACTGAAGTAATGGCCACATAATTGTCTCGAAAAAAAGAAAAAAAGAAAGATAGAAAGAAAAATAAATACACAAAACTTATTCATTTTCACATGATGACAGCGACTGAGTGAAATCTTACAGGTATGAAAACCAAAGCCAACATTCACAGTATTTCAGTAATCTTGTTATTGTTTGTTCATGTAAGAGCTTAACCATGCATGCATACCATAACACCGGTAGATCTGTCTGTCATCATCGACTCTTGACTCCTGTGAAGGTTGACTTTGGAAATAAAGCA